>JBAMJV010007617.1:47500-59187 GCA_037951105.1 Echinarachnius parma
TTTAAAACTGCTTCAGCCATTTTCCAAATCTTTGGCGCTAATTTTCAGAGGGTTTGCCTTGTCTGAATATGACAAATTATATACCATTTTAAAGGTAATGAAGTCTACTGTATTATCATGTGAAAATCAGAATAATGATTTTCCCCGACTTATTGGTCGTTTTGTGGTGTAAGGTCACAAATGGTAATGTGCAAGAATTGTGTGCTTCATTTTGATAAAAAGGTGTAACATACGTTACCATCAACATTTCACATGATAGCTAGTTAGTTTCAAAGTTGGTTACTGAAGGTTACAATCATGATGAAAATAAACAACAGAGTGTATATAAAACCATTGAAACATATCTGTGAACATCGCATCTAGTCGGGCGTCCGTTAACAATATCCAAAGATATGTGATTTGGCCGTAACGTATGTTTCAAATTAGTAACGTAAGTTACATTAGTGTTGTTTGAATACCATTTTGGCCTTGAAAATGATTGCTAACCTCACCCTGAACCACATACAGATGGCGTAAACAAGTTTGCTACCAATTTAGATAGTTATTAAGTATATCCTACACACATTTTTGTACGCATGGTAACGTATGTTACATCACGTAAGTTACATCATGGCCTTCAATCAGTTGAATAAGCAACATTTAGTTGAACTAAATTTTTATTTTCGCGTAATATCAATCTACTTCACTGGCCTCAACTCCAGAATAATCATTGATATTATAGTGGTTACCTATATTTAAAATTCGTGGTAACGTATGTTACACCTCTTAAATCTACCTTTTTATCCCGTCTCTTTTTTATGTTCCCAGTCACATTTCTTTTGTATCTTGACTTTCAAACATGTTTTTACTTGTATGCTCTCATCATTAGAATAATAAGATAACTGTACAGATGTCAGCATCTAAGCTATGAAGTGGGATCATTAAAACATTTATTATGTTTCATAGATCACTGTGCTGCTGTCATGAAACCGTATTTGTTCTGCTCCCTGTGTACTCTTATATTTGTACTAAACTGGAAAAACTGAATGATTTTGTCTTGGCGACATGGGTTTTTTGGTACCTCAGCCATATTCTATCCCCTGTCATTTGTTTATTTCACTTTCAATCGCTTTAAATTTATGGTAACTTTTACGAGAAGGACCCTCACTTTCAAATAAAAGTAAAATTTTGCTGGTGTAAAGTTAAATCTCTTCTCTAGAAGAGGAGGATAACTTACTGGCGACACAATTTTTCACCAATTGTGCCGAGATAGTGGTTTTAACAAAGACTTATGATTGTAAAACTGAAACAATCATATCTTTGCCAATTATTGACTAATTGTTAGAAGAAAGCATCAAATGGAAGCTTGTGATGAGGCCTTTCTAATTGTATGAAAATCTACAATTTGATTTTTACCGACAAGTGCAGGGTTTTGCTATAGCCGGTCACATATAGTTGTTTTACTTCATTTGTTTTTTGTTCGTGGAATTTATCTGAGCAAAGTGTTCTAAATAGTTGATGTTTTATTTTACTTTACGAAAGTATTTGTTCCTGTAATGTTTCACAGGAGATGATATGCCACATTGGTTAGAATCACTGCAAAACCTGACAGAGACAGACTCACCACCACACACGCACAGAGCATCACAACAAACAAACCAGTTCTTCCCACCAGAGACTATGCTTAGTGGAGGTAAGAACTCAGTGGAGGAAAGATATTGGGCACGGAGGGGGGGGGGGGGGGGGGGGACGGGGGTTATGCTCGTAAGTTCATTCTAAAGTTAATCTTGGGTTAGTTGATTAAAGTTATTAAAAATGAGCATAGAAAACTAGGCTTCGAACCAGAGACCTTCGGATTGCTAGACCGATGCTCAACCCATCGAGCCATGAAGACTCTTGAATGGGGGCACTTCCATGAAACGCTTTTCATTGCTCGACTAGTCAGAAGCCATATACCAGGCACTAACCCAAGGATAATTCAATCAACTTTTTTAGAGAAAGTGTGCAGGATCACACTAAGTGATGCAGCTTTTTATAAATTTAATTCAAACATAGAGGAAACTGACTAAAAATAGTTTAAAGATGAATACCAGTTTTGGAATGGAAGCTCTTATTACCAATCGTGTGAAAGAATATGTTTTGACTAATACGGGATGATACAAATTTTGCCAAGAAACCGCCTACTAATTGATATATTTGCAAAATTATAACTTGATCGTCTGCAGATAGAGATCGCCAACGCGGAATCGCCCATACGCTACGTACAATGACCACGTGCGAGTACACAAGGTGTTCGCTATACGGGCTTGTCCCTAGCTTGTCGATATCTCCCCCAGTGCTAGCGGCGCGGACAGGTCCGAATGGGCGGTGGATTTATGAATTTCACAGGCGGATATTGGATTTCTTCCGATATTTCTGTATTTAATGATGCTTGGGTTCAGATTTTACCACACAAGCCCTATTTCAATACTTATTCAACAATAATAATGATCAACATAGATGTTTTCGGCTACTTTCCCAAAACTGGTATTCATCTTTAAATGATTGAAAATAAGCAATGAAAAATATCAAGATGTCTTATTGTTATTGTTGTTGTTTATAGGAGGATCATAGGGCAGCCGGATTCCTCCCCGGGATTCCATCAGTCCTGCAAGATGTCGTATTGTTATTGTTGTTTATAGGAGGATCATAGGGCAGCCGGCTTCCTCCCCCCGGGATTCCATCAGTCCTGCAAGATGTCTTATTGTTATTGTTATTGTTTATAGGAGGATAACAGGGCAGCCATCTTCCTCCCCGGGATTCCATCAGTCCTGCAAGATGTCTTATTGTTATTGTTGTTGTTTAGAAGAGGATCATAGGGCAGCCGTTCCTCCCCGGGATTCCATCAGTCCTGCAAGATGTCTTATTGTTATTGTTGTTGTTTATAGGAGGATCATAGGGCAGCCATCTTCCTCCCTGGGATTCCATCAGTCCTGCAAGATGTCTTATTGTTATTGTTGTTGTTTATAGGAGGATCATAGGGCAGCCATCTTCCTCCCTGGGATTCCATCAGTCCTGCAAGATGTCTTATTGTTATTGTTGTTGTTTATAGGAGGATCATAGGGCAGCCATCTTCCGCCCCGGGATTCCATCAGTCCTGCAAGATGTCTTATTTTTATTGTTGTTGTTTTATATTGCTTACATAGGAGGGTCATAGGGCAGCCATCTTCTAGCCCCAGGATGTCAATATATTTTGTATGCTACGATAATGGGGCAGCCATCTTCCTCTTGAATACACCAACCAAATGAAAGATGTCTGTTATTTTTGTTGTTTTATGTTGTTTATAGGAGGATCATGGGGCAGCCATCTTCCTCCCCCGGGATTCCATCAAAGACCACTCACACAGGCCACGACAGAACCACACAAAATAGCAGAGAGTAAGTAATGGTTATTTCATTTATTGTCTGTTTATTAAACCATAATACAATGTTACATTTAAGTTAATTAAACCATAAAATAAAGATTAATTGCAGTTAATTCAACAATGACATAATGTTTCATTTTTAGTGAATTGAACCATAAAATAGTGGTTCATTTCAGTTAAAGACATCCATGTAAAGTGTCTAACTCCACGAAAATTACTTGGAGCTTCTTCAGTTCTCTCCTGCCGTGTTGTTTAGCTTATGGTAAGAGAAGAATAAAATAGTGTTAGATTTCTTCAAATGTCCCTTCAGTATGAAGATAATTATCATTGAAAATCATTATTTCAAAAGCGTTAGGTTTTCTTTCAAACTTTCACAAATCTTCTAATTGTATTTTACAATGATATTGATATAGGATTAAAGTCTCAAATGTCATTTTGTGCAATATCTGACACTTTGCATGGATCACTTTAATGTAACCGGGAGAGAATGTTGCATTTCAGTTTATCAAACCAGGACATAATGTTTCATATCACTTAATTAACCATGACTAAGGTTATGTTTGAGTTAATTAAAGGGACAGCTTCCCCAACATCTATTTCCTTTTGATTAAAGGGACTTAGTAACATTGTCCAAATCCTCAAAATCCAATTGGAATTCTAGCGGATCCCTCATACCTTGTATTTGTATTAACAAAAAAAAAGCATGGGACAGGTTTTGGTTTTTCAAATTTCCCTTTCGTTAAAAAGATATTTACGATTGAAGTGTTCAGATGTTAAATCATCCACTGGACCGCGAAAACCGTGTACAAAATGAGTGCAATGAGTTGAGTGAATATCACTTTGCATTTTTGCTCATTACTTGGCCATATAACGTCCATTTAACTTAAAATTTTCACACAACACCCAGTGGACATATCAGGTAACAATAATATAAATTGTACCAACCACTCATAAATTTTTGCACATAAAGATAAAAAGATTGTCTGATCAATGTTGCATCTTTGTGATTAGAGTCCTCAACATATTTCTTTCCTGTTTTTAACATAAAATCTACTGTTTTTCCTACTTTATCCTAATTCACGTCACCAAGTCAGAACAAAGCTTTACATCACTTGTTCCAAGGTGTTGTATTAATCATGCAAACAATATTTGGCAAAAGTCTGCAACATATTTCTTTCTGTTTTTCTCCTCTTATATATCTGCAGATTTGTAGTATCTAGCGATAATCATCCCAACCCCCAAGCAAGCCGAGTCAGAGCAAGAATGTAGAAAATAAGCTGTGTGCAGAGTGTGTGGACTTATCATCGCGTCAAGCAAAAACAATTTTAACCCCAACAAAGAAAGGCCAAGCCACGCAAAAGTCAGAAACAAATCTCTGTAAACAGAGTGTGAAGTAACTCAACGTAGCATCATACAGGGACAGTTTCAACCTCATCTACGGCACACCATATTAAGACATATAGTGAGATTGTACAATCACCATGTGTGGATATTGTGTTAAAGGGTACCAACACCCACACAAATACTCGTATACATGAAAGGTAACATCTTTAGTAGTCTATTCCATCAACAAACTCGGAAAACATGTTTCCAAAAGAAAACAACATAATTGGAAAATGCATCACCATTCTAAAGCACCTTTGTCTAGAGCGAACAAGTTTTCCGGGATTCTATTGTCTCCAAACGTACGCGTGAATAGAATTGGGGCACTCGCAAATGTTTGGCGCGTACGGAACCATGAGGTAATAATGGTTCCGTAAGTGGTGGCAATTAATTGAATTGTTTATGAATTACACAACCCTTTGCAAAATGTTGGTTATCTATTTGATATCACTAAACGGTACCAAAACATATAATTATGTGTTGTTCTTTGCCTGTTGGTCCCCTTTAACTTATCATAGCATCAAACAATTTCAACCTCATCAGAGCGTATCCACACCTACGACAAAGCAAGAATATAGTAACTGATCGCTGTAAACGTCCATTTATTGCACGTACAAACTATGGAAACAATGATTGTAACTACCATTGGAATAACTGCAATACTCCATGCTGATTGGCTGTTGACCTAGATTTAGGCAGGAGACTCCCTATAAATAGCCCAAGATTACTGAATCAGATTTCATCCCATCAGCCAATCTCCCTGATTATTGACAGATTATTGTCAGTAGGTTATATGCATTTAATAGATATCTCCCTGATTCTGATAAAATTTCCCAAAATCTTCCTTAGCCCCTTTTCATAATTGTGTTTTTTCCAGTTGTTGTAGATGTTCAATTTTTATGCCTCCGCCAACGAAGTGGCCGGAGGCATTATGTTTTCGGGTTGTCCGTCCGTCCGTCCTTATGTCCGTCCGTCCGTACGTCGTCCGTCCGTCCCGTTTTCGTTGTCGCGATATCTCAATAACCGGTTGACAGATCAACTTCAAACCTGGAATGAGTATACATATCGGGGTGACAATGATCTGATTAGATTTGAGGGGTCATGTGGTCAAATGTCAAGGTCACAGGGCTCATTATATATGCAATAATAGCTTGTAATGGCAAAATCTCAAGAACTGAAAGTCAGAATTCGATCAAACTTAGTACCCGGATGCATTTTAGGAAGCCAAGTAAGCCATATAATTTTGGGGTCATGAGGTGAAAGGTTAAGGGGACAGGACTCAATAAACATGCAAAAATAGCTTGTAATGGAAAAATCTCAAGAACTGAACGTCAGATTTCAATCAAACTTGGTATCTGAATGTATCGTAGAGAGCCAATGTAGCTATACAATTTTGGGGTCATGAGTTCAAAGGTCAAGGTCACAGGATTGCAGAAATAGCTTGTAATTGTAAAAACTCAAGAACTAAATTTCAGATTTCAATCAAACTTGGTACCTGAATGAATCTTAGAGAGCCAATGTAGCCATATAATTTTGGGGTCATGATGTGAAAGGTCAAGGTCACAGGACTCGTTTTATATGCATAGCTTGTAATAGTGTATCTCAAGATCTGGTTGATGGTTTACCATCAAAATTGAGTTTACAGAATTCTGTGCATGTTAATTTGGGCTTGATATAAAAATCGCGTGATAGCGGAGGCATAATTTTCGACTGCGCGCATTCGAAGATCCATCTAGTTGTAATTTGTAGGACAACAGCCAATCAGCATGGAGCATTGGAGCTGTTGCCATGGTTGTTACAACAATTGGACACTTACAACAATTACAACAGTTTTATGAAACATGGCACGTATCGTTGAGTTGCATTGTTGGTAGAGCAGGGGGGTGTTTCACAGAGATCCTAAGTTGATCTTAGCACTAAGATGGTCTTAGATATTATGGAAAGCCATTAGTGTATTGAAACATTTTGTAAAAGTTACGTTAAAATGCATAAAATGTTGATTCAAATCATATATATTTTCTAATTATCAAAGAGATTTCATGAATTTTATGTGAAGATTATGAATCTCTTTGATAATAAGAAAATATATATGATTTGAATAAATATTTTTTATGCATTTCAACATACATTTTATAAAACTTTTTCAAGACACTAATGACTGTTTCGTCCACTGGTTCTTTGCTTATTTGATTTATCTCTCTTTATATAAACCGCCAGACTTGTTATCATCTGCGCTCTGAATCTCTAGCTTTTCTGCTAGACTGTTTCGTCCACTGGTTCTTTGCTTATTTAATTTATCTCTCTTTATATAAACCGCCAGACTTGTTATCATCTGCGCTCTGAATCTCTAGCTTTTCTGCTAGACTGTTTCGTCCACTGGTTCTTTGCTTATTTAATTGATCTCTCTTTATATAAACCGCCAGACTTGTTATCATCTGCGCTCTGAATCTCGATCAGGATATAACTGTTCAATGACTCCCGCACATGTGTGTACACACTGTGAGCGATGTTCATTTATGCGATAAAAAGCTCATCCAAAAGACTTGGTTGAATAAGAATTAGGTTTATGAACCATTAGAGAATGTATAATATGAATTATTGAATGAGCACTATAGCTTTGGTGTATGTCCTAGTTGCATAACAACGTGTTATGCTCCTTAAAATGCAAGAACATAAATAAATGTGGTCCATTAACGTTCTTTCTTTCCCAAAAGTGATATTTCAGACCAATATCGTTGGAAGATTCTTGAAAATGATATTTCCATAGAAAGGAATAATGTATACCTACGTGATAAAAAGAGTACATCAATGTCTGATTATAACTCAATCCATAGAAAGGAATAATGCATACCTACCGTGATAACAAGAGTAAATCAATGTCTAATTATATCTCAATCGTTTGTGTTAAGTGTTGGAATTTCACTGTCCGGTTCACTCTTCTCTTACCACTAGCCAAGTAGCAAGGTACAAGAGAAGTGATTTTAGATGAAGTTGGGCAAAGTTCATGAATCACTATCAGTAAAAGGTAATAGTACCTTGATATTAGATGGCTTTGTTATATCAGGGTAACATACAAAAGTATAAGTTAAATGTTAAAATACCAGTAAAATTACTTTTATTTGTTATTCAATAGAGGTTTTTGTTTCATTAGAGCTCTTAAGGACGAGGAGCCATTGTACTACAAACAACTGATATGGATTAAAGTGAGGCCTGTAAAGTGTCTAACTCCACGAAAATTACTTGGAGCTTCCTCGTTTCTCTTCTACCGTGTTGTCTAGCTTATGGTAAGAGAATAATAAAATAGGTTAGATTTGTTTAAATGGCCCTTTAGTATGACGATATCTACCATTCAGTTCAAAAGCGTTAGTTAACGGTTATAAACCTCATACACGTCCGTGTTAAAAGCAGTGTTCTTTTTCAATGAAACTTTCATACATCATTCGGACATATCCAACAATGATTTTGGTACAAGATTGAAGTCTCAAATGTCTTTTTGGGCAATATCTGACACTTTACAGGTGCACATTTAAGATATATTGGTGAAAAGGAAATTAGTTGATTTTAATGAAATCTATGATCCTGATCTCCATTTTTCTTGTGACTATGAGTAAGCGTGGGACCTTCTTATTTTCAGCATAATGCGAGAAGTATATAAAACAGCTAGTCTCGATAATAATTTGGTGAATTTGAATGAAATCTTATTGTATTCTTATTTTCTTCATATCTGATATGATTCTGATATATTACATACCTGTGGACTGACTGACAGAGAAATAATGTGGTATTAAACTGATAGAACTGTGAAACATGGAACATGTTTAATGTTGTCTTGATTTTCTAAGAGTGAGCATTAGTGGTACCGCGCGTGTTTTCAGTAATAAATTTACATTGCATGAGTGACGTGTGTGATCCTATGCATGAGATAATGATTATCGTTTGTATGTCTGTATAGTTGTTTGTGTTTGTGTGTGTCCGTGTGTCTGAAGGCTAGAGAGTATACCAAAAGGAATATTTAACTTTCACAATGATGTCGATGCAAATTAGGATCCCTCGCTGGAAACTTACCTCTGTCACACCGACCTCCCAATTAGGATCCCTCGCTGGATACTAACCCCTGTCACACCGACCTCCCAATTAGGATCCCTATCTGGACACTTACCTCTGTCACACCGACCTACCGATTAGGATCCCTCGCTTGATACTTACCTCTCTCACACTGACCTCCCAATTAGGATCCCTAGCTGGACACTTACCCCTGTCACACCAACCACCCGATTAGGATCCCTCGCTGGACACTTACCCCTGTCACACCGGCCTCCTGATTATGATCCCTTGCTGGACACTTACCCCTGTCACACCGACCACCCGATTGGGATCTGTAGCTGGACACTTACCCCTGTCACACCGACCACCCGATTATGATCCCTTGCTGGACACTTACCCCTGTCACACCGACCACCCGATTGGGATCTGTAGCTGGACACTTACCCCTGTCACACTGACCTCCCAATTAGGATCCCTAGCTGGACACTTACCCCTGTCACACCAACCACCCGATTAGGATCCCTCGCTGGACACTTACCCCTGTCACACCAACCACCCGATTAGGATCCTTCGCTGGACACTTACCCCTGTCACACTGACCTCCCAATTAGGATCCCTAGCTGGACACTTACCCCTGTCACACCGACCACCCGATTAGGATCCCTCGCAGGACACTTACCCCTGTCACACCAACCAACCGATTAGGATCCTTCGCTGGACACTAACCCCTGTCACACCGACCTCCCGATTAGGATCCCTAGCTGGACACTTACCTCTGTCACACCGGCCTCCTGATTATGATCCCTTGCTGGACACTTACCCCTGTCACACCGACCACCCGGTTGGGATCTGTAGCTGGACACTTACCCCTGTCACACCGACCACCCAATTGGGATCCGTAGCTGGACACTTACCCCTGTCACACCAACCTCCCGATTATGATCCCTTGCTGGACACTTACCCCTGTCACACCGACCACCCGATTGGGATCTGTAGCTGGACACTTACCCCTGTCACACCAACCTCCCGATTATGATCCCTTGCTGGACACTTACCCCTGTCACACCAACTACCCCTCCCACTCTTAATCTCATCCTCCCAATCCGTTATCCACCTCTCTTTATCCCCTCGACCTACTCTTCCTGCCTCCTTTCCTCCTTTTATTTATCCACATTTGCTGCTCCACCCAGGTGTATACATGGCTACCCTGAGATTTCCCGTGGCTGGAATGCTCCCAAGGGAGTGGAAAACGTGTAATTTGTGTGCTGGATTTATTGCAGAATGTGTATGATGATCGGGGTAATAACTTAATGGTAACAGACACCCCCCCCCCCCCCCCCCCGGGAGCGCTTAGCGCTTTATCAATCGTGTTAGGCACTATATAAATCGAGGATTTGATCATCATTATTATTACTATTATTATCTTTCCATTCTCCTTTCCCTCTTTGCCATTCTTACTTTCCCTTATATTCCCCTACCACTCGTCCCTTCTACCCTTCTTAACTTTATACCCCGCCCCTCAACCCTCCCCTTCTCTGTCACTCTATCATTACATCTCTTTCTTCTCAACCCTTTTTCTTATTTCGATCTTAAACCCCTCCTTACATTTTCGCTTCCCCTCCTCTTCCCCTCTTCCTCTTTACCCCTACCGCCGCTACCCCCTATTCTCTTCCCCTCTCCCGCCCCTCCTCTTCCCCTCTATTGCTCATCCATCTCCACCGGCGCCCTACACCACTCTCTCATCTTCTACCCCTAGTTCCCTTCCCCTCTCCCTTCACCCCCTATCTCCCTCTTCCCGCCTCTGTCCCCCTCTATATTACTCATCCCTATTTACCGTCGCCCTATACCACTCTCTCCTCCTTCACCCCTACAGCATTTACCCCTCCTTCCCTCCCCATCTCCCTTTACCCCATATCTTCCCCTCCCCTCCTCTTCCCCTCTATTACTCATCCATATCTACCGTCGCCATATACCACTCTCTCCTCCTTCACACCTACCGCCTTTACCCCTCCTTCCCTTCACCCCTATCTCCCCCTTTCCCTCATCTTCCCCTCTATAACTCATCTATATCTAGCGCCCCCCTATACCACTCTCTCCTCCTTCACCCCTACCGCCTTTACCCCTCCTTCCCTTCACCCCTATCTCCCCCTTTCCCTCCTCTTCCCCTCTATTACTCATCCATATCTACCGTCGCCCTATACCACTCTCTCCTCCTTCACCCCTACCGCCTTTACCCCTCCTTCCCTTCACCCCTATCTCCCCCTTTCCCTCATCTTCCCCTCTATAACTCATCCATATCTACCGTCGCCCTATACCAGTCTCTCCTCCTTCACCCCTACCGTCTTTACCCCTCCTTCCCTTCACCCCTATCTCCCCCTTTCCCTCCTCTTCCCCTCTATAACTCATCTATATCTAGCGCCCCCCTATACCATGCACTCTCTCCTCCTTCACCCCTACCGCCTTTACCCCTCCTTCCCTTCACCCCTATCTCCCCCTTTCCCTCATCTTCCCCTCTATAACTCATCTATATCTAGCGCCCCCCTATACCACTCTCTCCTCCTTCACCCCTACCGTCTTTACCCCTCCTTCCCTTCACCCCTATCTCCCCCTTTCCCTCATCTTCCCCTCTATAACTCATCTATATCTAGCGCCCCCCTATACCACTCTCTCCTCCTTCACCCCTACCGTCTTTACCCCTCCTTCCCTTCACCCCTATCTCCCCCTTTCCCTCATCTTCCCCTCTATTACTCATCTATATCTAGCGCCCCCCTATACCACTCTCTCCTCCTTCACCCCTACCGTCTTTACCCCTCCTTCCCTTCACCCCTATCTCCCCCTTTCCCTCATCTTCCCCTCTATAACTCATCTATATCTAGC
>JBAMJV010007618.1:0-28933 GCA_037951105.1 Echinarachnius parma
TTGTGAGATTGTGCATATAAATTTAGATAATGAGCTACTGAATTGAAATCAATGTTTTTTTAATGTAGATAATATGCATAGTAAGCAAATCATATTTGTCACTATAGGTGCTTAAAGGGATCTAGTAACTTTGTTGATATGTGCAAAAATTGATGAGTGGTTGATATAATGTGTATTGTTGTTATCTAATATGTCCGATTGGTGTTGTGTGAACATTTTAAGTTAAATGGACTTTATATGGCCGAGTAATGAGCAAAAATGCAAAGCGACATTCACGAACTCATTGCACTCACTTTGCACATGGTTCTGACGATCCATTGGATAATTTGACATCTGAACACTTCATTCGTAAATATCTGTTTAGCGAAAGGGAAATTTGAAAAACGAAACCTGTCCCATGCTTTTGTTGTTAATACGAATACAACAAGGTATGAGGGAACTGCTAGAATTCCAATTGGATTTGAGGAATTTGGACAATGTTACTAAGTCCCTTTAAGTACGTCATGTTAGCTGAACTTGGAAGAGAGTTTCCATGTTATTGGCTTCTGGTTGTGCATATAAACCACTCACAGACATTTCCACATTTCAAGATTGAGCATTCATTACTCTCTTGTCCTATAATATCTTGCATGAACAAGATATCATATCATGCCTGTTTATTCCCCTTTACACTACTCCCTGTACACCTGAATATGGTGCAAAAGTCCAAATTGAATCGTTGTAAATTGCATTGCTATTGTGTAATCACCACAACACTATTCAGAGCACGGGCATAACACAGCCATTCTCCAAGGAAAAGGAGAATTCAGTTGACAATGGATCCATATCCAGGTCTACTGCACATTCTGAACAACTAAATCAAGGTAAAAACGGTATGTAAATGGGAATAAACAGGCTTGTCAATTATAACGAATTCGAGTAGGATCATGCAATAACGAGATACTGCAGATATTGACGCTCAAACTTAATCGCAGTTTTCTACGGTACCTTAACTATTGTGCCAATTGCTATTATCTTCATGACAAAATATAATACAAATTAGTCCCGATCGATCAAATCAATCATGACACGCCTACCCACATACAGTAAATCTAAAGACCGAATTTCTTCTCTAGGTAAGCACCAGATTGCATAATTTCAAGTCTCAAAATGCAAAAGCTCCCTAATTATACCGTAGGTAGGATACCCCCTTCCCACACTCACTCCCTTCTCGGTCGCTTCGCTCCCTCGCCACGTCTCACTCTCACCTCTACGCTCTACCTCAAAGTTGGAAACGCTGCTACTGAGATCAAGAACCTCGTTATATTAACAGAGTTTGATATAATGAGGTTCCACTGTAGTTATGTATGCAGAACACAAATAGACACATGCAGACAGACACATAGGCTACACACGTACAAATACACACACACACACACACACACACACACACACACACACACACACACACACACATACGCTCATACTCACCCACACTCTCTCTCACATAATTCATACACATGATACATGAAGGCACACAAATACACACGATACATAAAGACACACATAAACGATCACAATTAACATGCACATACGTATATACACATATAGGCACAAAAGCATTTACATTCATAACTTAATGCACATACGCAAACACACGTTTACAGAAAAGCAACCATTCATACCCTCACTGAACATGCATACACAGGCATTCATACGTGGACACACACACATGCACATACACATAGTACATTCATACATAATAACACACATACACCCTCATACATACACGCACATATGCATTCGTATACACAAACACACGACAAAAGGGTATGGACCAAACATGTTGTGTCAGAATATCATGAATTTGCACCTCTTTGCAAGGCATTTAATTTTTTTAAGCGTATGTAGGTACAGGGGGCATGGCCCCCTCCCATTCATTTGGCAACTTCAGTTAAAGGGATATAGTAATTTTGTCAAAATCTACTGGTCCTCATAACTTTGTTGTATTTTTAAGTAATGATAGAAACTTGAAAACGGGTATTGGTTAAGTTTTGGGGACTTGTACATTGTATTTCGACATGGGAGAATACAAACAAAAAACGTGTACAAAAAGGAGTTCTATGAAATGAAATATATCAATTGCCTTTTATACTCATTACTTGGCCAAATGACATTCATTTACCATGGAATTTTCACACATTACTCAGTGGACATATCAGATTGATCACATAAATACACATTATTGACAAGAAACCTTCAACAGGGGAGTTTACATAATATATACTGCCACGGACAAGGAGAGAGTCGCCCCAAAAAACACACCAGATTTGCCTTGTTGCTAATTGATGCTAAATTAGCACCTCAAATATCAGATACTTTTATATTCTGATCTATAGTCCAAGAGTTTTAGCTAAAACCCGGACATTTTTCAAAACAAGCTGAAATTTTCAGGATAGGTCAGAAAAACGTGTTAAATAACATACTAAAAGTCCCCGGAAATCCCCCGTGTTCGTTTTCCATAATCCAAGATGGCGTTCAAAATGGTCGCCATTTTGGTTTTTCTCTTAACCCTGGTTCTAGTCAAGCTAGAAACATGATTAAAGTGTCTAAACGTATGTTTTAAGGCCAAAGAAATCAATCTTAATTTTAGGTTTCGAGTAATGCAAGTACCCAAATCCAAGATGGACCCAAAATGGCCGCCATTCTTAGGTTTTCTGATAACTCTGGCTCCAGTAAAGCTAGAAACATTAATAAGATATCTAAAGATATGTTTTAATGTCAAAGGAATCAATTCAAATATTTTTTTTTTATATCAAGTGCTCGAAGTACCCAAATCCAAGATGGCCGCCATTTTAAAACCCAACATGGCCGCCATTTTTAGGTTTTCTGATAACTCTGGCTCCAGTAAAGCTAGAAACATGAATAAGGTATCTAAAGATATGTTTTAAAGTCAAAGGAATCAATTTAATTTGTTTTAATATCAAGTGATCGAAGTACCCAAATCCAAAGATTGCCGCCATTTGTAAACCCAAAATGACCGCCATTTTTAGGTTTTTCCATTACTCTGGCTCCAGTCAAACTAGAAACATGAATAAAATGTCTAAATATGTTTTAATGCCAAATGAATCGTTTTCAATATTGATTGTTTAGGTTTTAAAGTGATGCAAGTAACCAAATCTAAGATGGCCGCCATTTGTAACCAAAAATGGCTGTCAGTTTTAGATTTGCCAATAACACTGGCTCTTACATGTTAAGCTAGAAACATGAATTGTCCAAGAAATCAACTTAAATACTCTAAGCTACTTAGCTTTCAAGTGACGCAAATACCCTAATCCAAGATGGCCTAGATTTCTACCCGTAATGCCCGCTATTATACCTTTTCCATATCCCTGCCTTTAGATAAGATATTAACGTAAGATACGGGTTCAAATATAGTAAATTCATTGAGATATTTTCCAAGAGACTGCAATGCATACAAATATTTCAAACCAAGATGGCAGTCAATATTTCATCCAGTATTACCCAATAGGATCTCCATAGGATTTCGTAATAAAGCTATTATTCAACATACAATGTACATTATATTGATCGGCTATAATTTTCAAGACTACGGACTTCATATCCTCAAGTATTCAGGGCTATTAGGGAAATATAGGGACTGTTTGGTGCAGATTCGTCTAAAAGCACCAAATTTGGCCCAGAGGTAGCCCATACTAATGCCAATACAAAATGGGCCACAAAAAGAAATCTTGATGTAATTAAGGGGTTTCTAGGTTCAGAGAATCTGTTTCTGATTATATTTCTTCGATTGAAAAATTCAATATGGCCACCACCAGAGTCTAGTTGAGGTCAAATGTAGTTTCAAGCCAATGGGGGAGCTACACAACAAACATGAGGCAATTAAAGGGTTTCTAGGGTGAGAGAATCTGATTCTTATGACATGTCTTTCATTAAAGGTATATACTTGAGTATTGGTACTTCTCGAAATGCCCCATGACACGAAATTGGTTGGTTTTTAATTCCATTTGAAAGTTAATTGAATAAAACATGTGCAATGAGAAACTTTACCTTTCGAATGCTCTCATAGTTGTAAAATTTGATTTCAAAATATTTTATTTAGAAAATATATAGCCAGACGATATCTTGACTTAAACAAAATATATATAAAATGCTTATAACTATACTTCTTTAAAAAAAAATTCAAAAGAGGTTTTAAATAGTTGTTGATTATGTCTCTATTATATCATTATTTTAACAAAACATCACATGCACAATTTTGTATACAAAATGGTTGTAACCAATTATTTTTAGAGAGCGCCCTCTTGAGTTGTAACGGCTATTTTTGTAATGATAACCGTGTTTTTACTTAGTCGTTTGTAACTTTCTATACCTTTCGAGCATGGTGGAGTTATAACTTTTTGTTTGTACTGTAATGGTGCACGTTTTGGTTACTAAAATTAAGTTTCTCCAAAACTCAACTATCCTTTCAAACGTGAAAGAGCGCCCCCTGAAAACGCCATATTGGTCAAAATTCAAAATGACCACCATCGGAGGTATTACAAAAACAGAAGTTCTTGTGATGCAGGGGTTTTCAGTGTCACATAATCGAATTTTGACGATATTTATTTGATTCAATATGAAAGAGCACCCACTGGGGCCGCTATGTCAGTTAAAAATTAAATATGACCGCCTTTACTAGAAGTCAATAGTAGTTTCAAATTAAAGTGGCCAGGCAAACCAAACACATGTTATCTGCTGTTCATCTGTATTAGTGTACACATCAACTATTTGTTAACCATTTGACCCAAACATATTTTGTTTATTTTAAAACATTTAAGTAATTATTTGTCTCCATATTGCTAAGCCCCACCTCTGAAAACCTCTCCAGAGTAAAATTCTATTGTTGACTTGTTATGACATCATCAGTCATTCACTACTCAGTTACAAAGAAGTGACCTTTATCCAAGCTGAGTTCCTAATCACAATAGGATCACACGGTTGAATACAGTACCAACTCACAGTCCAGCGGCATAGCCCCCTATATTAGCCGAATAGTTTACCTTTGTCTAAAAGCATGACATTTGGCACACATGTAGAGTAATCTATTTTAAGCAAATTTGGGTATTGAGCCCTCGGGAAATTTGCCCAGGAGAGCCGTGGCGTCCATTTTACAAAATGGCCGCCATTGAGTATTGAAGTGATAGAGGGTTATGTTAATGTATGCATCATTATTCATTTTATTCTTCTAAACAAGTTTATTCAAGTGCTAACAACATTAGACCTTATAACAAGAATATAATTTAGTCCAAATCAATCAATATGGAGGCCATTCTTTTCAAAATGGCCGCCGCTAATTATTGGAATAATTCAATTTTGTTGAATATTTCCTTTATTGTTCTGAATCTTTCTAAACTAGTATATTCAATGTTCAAAACGAAATGTATTTTAACAAAATGTCAACATGTAAAAACTAATACACATGACGGCCATTCTGAATACAACTCATCTAAATCCTCATCAAATAAAGTATTCCTATACATTTTGTCTGAACCAAGCAAGATCAGCCTCTGTATTGTAATGTTCGGTTACATTAGCATTTGTTTTGCTCGCCCGCAAATCGTCACTAAACCTTTTCACATGTTTGCATAATGGAAGAATCCGCCCACACCTATTTTTGACAAAGCTAGTACAGCGCCATTTCCACGGACCGGTACACTCTATTGTAGGTGGGGAAATTGCTCCCCAGTTGACTGGTAGTGCGGAGAGGGGCATTGAAATGACTAAATTAATTTTTTCAACACTCCCCGTTTTCTCTGCACCTCTTTCTCTTTCTTTTCTAACTCTCACACTACTGTTTTTTGCGCACAATTGTTCTATTTGTAATAAGTCTCACGATATCTATAAACTGCATGTCGTCCGATGAGAATGAGAAGGGCGTTAAGTTGACTTTTTAGCTAAATTGAGATTTTCATACTATCTTGTAGATCGAAGCCTTCTCTATGTGATGTCAAATTGCCAGATAATAGTTATTACTAGTTTGGGGGAGTACTAATACAACATTAAAGGGAGACAATTTTTGTTTGAACAAGGTTCCTGAACTTTAACGTGATCAATAAACTTAATGAGATTGTCCAAAAGTGATATTTGAGACTTTAAACTTCATTGTAAGATTCTTCTGAATGATGTGTGAGATATTCATAGAAAAGGAACAATATTTACCTAGTGAAACAAGTAAAAATTGATGTAAAATTGTATCCCCGATTGTTCGCATGAGGTAACCAAATTCGGTTACTTTGTACTATGATCGAAAAGCATACCTTAAAGGGATCTAGTAACTTTGTTTACATGTGTAAAAAGTGATGAGTGGTTGATACAATGTATATTGTTGTTATCTGATATGTCCACTGGGTGTTGTGTGAACAGTTCAATTTAAATGGACGTTATGTGGCCGAGTAATGAGCAAAAATGAAAGGGAAATTTGAAAAACCGAAACCTGTCCATTGTTTTTATTGTTAATATGAATACAACTATGTATGAGAGAATCGCTAGAATTCTAATTGGATTTTGAGGATTTGGACAATGTTACTAAGACCCTTTAACGGTTTTCAATTCAATCTTAAAGGCAGAGATGCACTTTTGCAAGCCAAAATTCAGAAGTTGCGAGGTTATTGTCTTATATGAAAGGAAATGTCATTTAATAGCATCCCTGAAAAAATTAGGGCTTGAAATCTCTTTTTCGTGGAGTTATAGACATAAAACTGAATAAACTGAGGGACGTCGGTTAATTAGGTACATAAGTATTTTCGGCCGGTGAGTAAGTTCGTACATAGATTTCACGGAGTGCCAGATCGGTATGCATGACCCCTACGTGACCCGCGCTAGCTACGTGACTCGCGCATAAGTACTAATGTGTGAGCGTTTACCAAGCAAAATACCCAAACATCGCTTAAACTAACTACATGTAATTATATATTCTTTCTTTTTTAGATGTTTTTCCGTGACATACGTTAGCAAATGTCGGCTTCACAATACCTTTACGAGAATCAGTACTTTATTTTTGTAATATTATGCTAAATCAGCTGAACTCCTTTATTGACCGATATATAGTTTAAATGGAGGGACGCATTCGTTTTTCATTCGTAGAATCCAAATTAGAGGGCTGTTCGCTCTGATTTTTTTTGCGTGTTTCATTGATCCCCATCCGTCAACTGAAAGCTGTTCAGACGTTTTATAAAAGTGGACCTGTCCCTTTAAGTATCTCCATAACTAGGGAGACATTGAGAAAATCAAAACCAATGTAAGTGTTCTGTTACCATAAGCCAAACACCAAAGTACAAGAAAAGTCAGTGTGAAATTGGTTGAATTTGACAAAGTTGATTATCTCCAAAGTACAAAACTTTACGTTGCGCCCTTCTCTTTCTCAACCAAAAATGTGTACAAAAAGTGTATATCTGGTATTATATTATATATATATATATATATATACTTTTGTCTCAGGAACAATCCTAGCCATGATGTACAGTTGATTTCTGGTAGCTACACTTTTTATTTTGTATCAATTAATCATGAACATTTATCCAGAAAACTTCCCTTTTGTCTGTTAATCACTAAAAATCGGTCAGAAAATGCTGATTTTGTGCATAAATAGTTTCGTTGACTTACTATGCGGCTGAAAGTGGATTTCATGTTGACCATGTTGACTGCTGTTGGAAAATTCAAATTAAGATATTTTTTTTCTCAAATGAGCGCAAAAATGAATTACTGGTTCGGAACGCTGTAGACTAGTGAGAACGCAAGTGACCGTATTATTAAAATATTAAAACGGTTTGTTACATATAAACGCAACACACTAATAAAGGCTTTTAATAATAATACTAATAGACACAAATTTACATCGCGCCATTAATCTAGACATTCTATTCCGTGTGGGCCGGTTCTAACGAACGTTAACGGGATAGTTAAGTATTGGTCAAACTTAACTTTAGTAACCTAAACCTGTAGCATTACGGTACAAAGTAATATTTATAACTACACCATGCTCGAAAGGTGTACACGATTACACAACGCTAATTAAAACGCATGTTATCATTAAAAAAGAGCCGTAACAACTTAAGAGGACGATTTAAAACAAATAATTGTTTTTAGCCTTTTTTCTTACAAAAATTGTGAATTTAATGTTTAACAAAAAAATGATTAAATAGAGATATCGTCTATGAGTTTTTAAAAAAGCTATTCAGATTTTTGTTCAAAGTAGCCTTTGAGCATATTTTTTTTCTTCTAAAAAGTCTAAATATCGCCCGGTGATTGCCGGTAAAGAACTTTTTGAATACAAATATTGGATATTTCAGCCGTTTCTGAACCGATTTTGATAAATTAAAGTTAATTATGTCATTTAAATGGTATGTTCATTCGAATTTGACAGGCAGTTTTTCATTATCTCACACAAAAATATCGGGGTGCACTTCGGGAAATACCAGTACTCAACACTACCTTTAATGCACCTACCTGATTCTTGCGAGGTCGCTATCACGGCGGCGACGCATCCCGGCGTCCAAAGTACTCTTGACCATGTCATCAACGAAGTCTTCGCTCGGTGTCATGGTGAAAGTCTCTAGATCATCGGTTGAGAAGATCATTAATTTGTATTAGTGTGTCAATTATTTGTTTTCTTCGTGAAAAATATATAAAAACTTTCTGGTCGACAATTCATCATAAGACGCTTTCCCGGATACAGTTAATCTTAAGGTATGCACCAAATTGCACAATTTCAAGCCCAAACATCCAAAAGCTCACTACCGTGGGAGGAGGCACAACGCCCTCGCACCCCCCCCCCCCCCCCCCCCCCCTCAGTCGCTTCGCTCCCTCGCAATTACTCACTCTCACTTCTGCCTCAAAGTTGGCAACACAGAGTGCGGTTGGGCATGAGCCCCTACACAGAAAAATCTTCAGCCCCCCTTAGGGTTTGGCCCCCGCCCCAATCCAAAACTACTTCCGGCGCGCCTGGTAATGGTGCAAGGTTTGGTAACTAACATTTAGTTTTAACAAAACTGCACTCTCGGTTTACCAAAAAATTAACTATCCCTTTAAGGGATATGAACAAAAATATTATCGTGCCAACCCCGTCAGTCCAATTTGTTTCGTTATTTCATAGCTTGTGAGATATAAATTTAGATAATGAGCTACTTAATTGAAATCAATGATTTGTTAATGTAGATAATCTGAATAGTAAGCAAATCATATTTGTCACTATGGGGGCTTAAAAGGATCTAGTAACCTTTTAACGGAAGGGAAATTTGAAAAATCGTACCCCCCATGAGTTTGTTGTTAATAAGAAAAAAACAAGGTATGATACAGGCCATCATCCCACCTCCCATCCCCCCGTGATCGACGCCCATGGTTTAGACGTTATGATAACTGGAGGCTGCAATATTTCCAACTTTACCATATTTAACGTCATCTGAGTGAATCTGACCGTGCACTCAGAAAAGAGGGCTATTGTCAAACTAGCTTACTGGCATATATCTAATGACGTTGAATGCGTTACCGGTATAAAACAAACATGGCAACCTGCTGTGTTCCGTAAAAGCAGATTAACGGTGGTTTAAACAAAAAATCTTTGCTTATTTCCATTATTAGTAATACCCACGAGGAAATAAACGAGTAGAAAGTGAGGGGATATCACTTCTCAAGCTCTCAATAACAGGAAAGCGAAAATACTAGCATATGGCTCCCCTCAAAATAAACATTATAACTCATAAGCGGCATCACTGGCGTAGATCTCATTCATTCCCCGCTGATCAATAGGTATTACGGATTGAGCTACGCACAATGAGTGGCATAACTACGATGCGTGGGACAATAGCACTGGTAGAAGGGGAAATAAGGGGAAACCCCTGGAAAGAGTGTTCACACCGTGGTGTATTTCAATGAACCATTTAGTGGGTTTGAGGATAGGGAGTCATAGTGCACTGTGAACCACTTAAGGTGTAGAAAACAAAATTGGTATATCAAATATAACACAACAAAAAAACTAATCAGATGTTATTATCATGTTGGCGGCGATGACTTGTATGCAACGGAGTTGATTTGTTTTAGTTGACTGCACACCATGGGCGTCGATTCTTACGTAATACATATTCATCATCAGGGGAGGATGAATGAATAGATCATCCTCCCTGATGAATGGGTATCAATGACAGATCGACGCCCATGCTGCACACATTATGTTATAAACTACAGACCCCTAAAGAATATCGGGGTTGTTTTTGAAGGGCCCTTCCACGAATACATTCAAAGGGATCTAGTACCTTTGTTGACTTGTGCAAACATTGATGAATGATCGATGGGACAATAATTCAATAATGTTGAACCAGCCGTTGAAAATAAATGCCTACACTGATGTTTTTAAATAGTTTTTGGTGATCTCTGTATTAAATCATTTCTTAAATAAAACATCATAAACCGATGAGTATTTAGAGAGCGCCCTTTTGAATTTTAATGGCTCTTTATGAATGATAACAAGCTTTTTACTTTTTTACTTTGTAATATTTAAATATATATTATTTGAATCCCAAATATTGGGGGGGGGGGGGGGGGGGAGGAAATACAGGCTATCCTCCCCGCCTCAAATATTTTGTTTAGGGGGGGGGGGGGGGTGGATATATCCCCCATCCCCCCGTGATCGACGCCCATGGTAAAGATTTTATTTACATACCACACAGTTTCTTTATATTTTTGGTTCCGTTGTACGTGGGATTGTGGTTCAGTTTTCTAATAAGGTTTTGGGTGGGAATCGTTCGCTTTACCCACGCACACTACAATATGCAACGGGTAGATATAGGAGGAAGTGAAAATGATGCAAATAGTTTTGGTATGATGACTTTTGTGATAAATTGATATGATCGTGGTTAATATCATTGACGTACGAGACACTAGGATCACAATTACACACACAGTATATCTGCCGATCATTTTGGCATCGGTGGATTGGGTTGATTTTTCTGCATTATCATTTCACCTTTGCAATTATAACATTGCTGTTGTACAGTCAATGTAGAAACACAAACTCTTATACATTGAACATTTAATAGACAAATAATTTGGAGTTCTGTGGATTTCAGCACTGTTTTATCCGTCGTGGTAAGAGAACTGGCATAATTCCGGAGGTCTGCGTGTTCCGAGTCCATGCGAAAGCAGTAGTGGTAAATACTTTCAAAGTTGTTTCAAATTCTAGTATTTCTTTTGATCACTTTATCTGTAATTTTGAAAGATCGATAACGTTAGATAAATCGTGCTAAATCTTGTATAAATATAAATTAGCAACTGTGGGCGAAAATTATTTTGTATTTTATAAAGCTTTGCTGTAAAATATAGGTAGTTTCATACGTTTGATATTTCGTGTTATATAAGTCGTGTTAAAATGTTGTTTAAGGCCCTGTCCCACTTTCACGATTTTAATCACGAACCGCCACGATCTATAAGTCTTAATAGTTCTTTTGGGTGTATTGGTGGCGTCGGGAGCCACTTCGTGGCAATCGTAGTGCGTCGTGATTGGTATTGATCGGACGGGAGGTACCACGAATCGTCCCGACAATTTTTGAAATGTTCAACAATTTCGTGACGTCATGACATGTCTTGTCACTTCTTGACGGTGTCTTGATCCGTCTTAACGCTATGTCAGCGATATCGTGATGGGTTTTTGCCGATTCTTGAGTATTCCTGGTGATTCGGGAAGTCAGACATCGGTGAAGAACCGACATGACGTCGTCACGGACCGTCATGATGGGTCAAGAACCAGTAACGAAGCCACCAAGAAGCCACCGAATGACCAAGATGCCACCAAGAAGCCAACAAGATCAATGCCAAGCAATTCATAAATACGTAATAATATTCGAGTAAAACTAAGCAGAATCTGACAGACCATAATTAAAAGGATCTAGTAACATTGTCCCAATCCACACAAATTACATCGAACTCTAGAGGTTCCCTTTTTAACTAATTTTGTTTGTAATTGAGCTAACTTGATGGTCTCATCTGAACTTACAATAACGAGACGATTGGCATAATATGCAAATCATGAATTGTTAAAATGGAGATCTTGGATTTAAAATGTAATGTTTTGGCATTGATATGTCCGATTAGAACGAAAACTGCTGAAAACCATTTATTCAAGTTCAGCTAAAATGATCGACTCCTCTATGAAAGAGAAATCTCCAAACTCTTGAAAACAGGAACAATACAACAGGGAATATAAAAACAATAACAAATTTAGAAACATCAAATTAATTGATTTTCAAAAAACAAAAACAATGACGCTATAAAATTTGAAAAAAATACTTAAGGAGTTTCCAAAACGCATATGTGACTAACATGAACATATCAGCAATCACCGAAAAGTTTTAAATGCATATATTTCAGAAAAATAAACACTTCATGCTATAGTATCAAGGGATAGTTCAGTTTTGGTAGAGAGGGCAATACCAACTCACAGTCCAGCGGCATAGCCCCCTATATTAGCCGAATAGTTTACTTTTGTCTAAAAGCATGACATTTGGAACACATGTAGAGTAATCTATTTTAAGCAAATTTGGGTATTGAGCCCTCGGGAAATTTGCCCAGGAGAGCCGTGGCGTCCATTTTACAAAATGGCCGCCATTGAGTATTGAAGTGATAGAGGGTTATGTTAAAATATGCATCATTATTCATTTTATTCTTCATAAACAAGTTTATTCAAGTGCTAACAACATTAGACCATAAAACAAGAATATAATTTAGTCCAAATCAATCAATATGGAGGCCATTCTTTTCAAAATGGCCGCCGCTAAGTATTGGAATAATGCAATTTTGTTGAATATTTCCTTTATTGTTCTGAATCTTTCTAAACTAGTATATTCAATGTTCAAAACAAATGTATTTAAAAAAAATGCCAACATGTAAAAACTAATACACATGACGGCCATTCTGAATACAACTCATCTAAATCCTCATCAAATAAAGTATTTCTATACATTTTGTCTGAACCAAGCAAGATCAGCCTCTGTATTGTAATGTTCGGTTACATTAGCATTTGTTTTGCTCGCCCGCAAATCGTCACTAAACCTTTTCACATGTTTGCAGAATGGAAGAATCCGCCCACACCTATTTTTGACAAAGCTAGTACAGCGCCATTTCCACGGACCGGTACACTCTATTGTAGGTGGGGAAATTGCTCCACAGTTGACTGGTAGTGCGGAGAGGGGCATTGAAATGACTAAATTAATTTTTTCAACACTCCCCGTTTTCTCTGCACCGCTTTCTCTTTCTTTTCTATCTCTCACACTGCTGTTATTTGCGCACAATTGTTCTATTTGTAATATGTCTCACGATATCTATAAACTGCATGTCGTCCGGTGAGAGTGAGAAGGGCGTTAAGTTGACTTTTTAGCTAAATTGAGATTTGCATACTATCTTGTAGGTCGAAGACTTCTCTATGTGATGTCAAATTGCCAGATAATAGTTATTTCTAGTTTGGGGAGTACTAATACAACATTAAAGGGAGACAATTTTTGTTTGAACAAGGTTCCTGAACTTTAACGTGATCAATAAACTTAATGAGATTGTCCAAAAGTGATATTTGAGACTTTAAACTTCAATGTAAGATTCTTCTGAATGATGTGTGAGATATTCATAGAAAAGGAACAAAATTTACCTAGTGAAACAAGTAAAAATTGATGTAAGATTTTATCCCCGATTGTTTGCATGAGGTAACCAAATTCGGTTACTTTGTACTACGATCGAAAAGCATACCTTAAAGGGATCTAGTAACTTTGTTTACATGTGTAAAAAGTGATGAGTGGTTGATACAATGTATATTGTTGTTATCTGATATGTCCACTGGGTGTTGTGTGAACATTTCAAGTTAAATGGACGTTATGTGGCCGAGTAATGAGCAAAAATGCAAAGTGATATTCACTTAATCATTGCACTCACTTTGTACACGGTTTTCACGGTCCAGTGGATAATTTAACATCTGAAGACTTCAATCGTAAATATCTTTTTAACGAAAGGGAAATTTGAAAAACCGAAACCTGTCCATTGTTTTTATTGTTAATATGAATACAACTATGTATGAGAGAATCGCTAGAATTCTAATTGGATTTTGAGGATTTGGACAATGTTACTAAGTCCCTTTAACGGTTTTCAATTCAATCTTAAGTATCTCCATAACTAGGGAGACATTAAGAAAATCAAAACCAATGTAATTGTTCTGTTACCATAAGCCAAACACCAAAGTACAAGAAAAGTCAGTGTGAAATTGGTTGAATTTGACAAAGTTGGTTATCTCCAAAGTACAAAACTTTACGTTGCGCCCTTCTCTTTCTCAACCAAAAATGTGTACAAAAAGTGTATATCTGGTATTATATTATATATATATGTATTATTTTTTTCTCATGTTTTCGACTCTAATAAACATCCATTGTGATGGAATTCTGGGGTGTTTTCATGCAAGATTGCCAAAATAAAAAAGGCACAATATTAAAATGATAACGTGGTGGTATTTGTTAACTTCATTGTGAAAGAATCGGAGATCATGGTTGAGGGCAATTCTATAAAATATAATATGTGTATACGATAGAGTATTATTGTATAATGTATAGATATATATATATGTTACACTCGATACTATATCAATATGTCCATAGTAGGGGACACAGTTGAAGCAATTGAAGAGGGATCAGTGGAAACATCCCCAGTTTTAAATCCCACTAAAAAAGCAAAACTAGGATCAATGGATTCATTGATAGAAAATCCTCAACCCCAACCTCAACTAGGATCAAAGGATACTCTTCCAGAGAATCCACAATCCCAACGGAAACTACCTAAACCCCAACGTCAACAACAACAAAATAATATGTTGAGAATTAACCCAATTGACTCACAGAAATCCCTATTGAAACTCAATCCCCTGTTAATCACTAGGGAGGTCGACTCTATTTCAGGAGGAAGAGTCGACAGCGTAACAAAGATGGGTAGAAGCGTTGAGGTTGAGGTTCAGGTTATGAATGTCAGGCAAGAACGCAAGTTTTTTGGAAATAACTAAGTTTGGTAATGTAGATGTAAAGGTCGCACTAGCAAACCAGAAACCTTCACAACTCACAAGAGTTATTAAAGGAATAGACGTGGAAATTGAAGTAGAGGAAATAGTGGAGGCACTGACGAGTCAGGCAGTAATGGGATCAAAAAGAATAACAAAACTACAAAAAGGACAAAAGAGACCCACTATGGCCGTCCTTTTGTTTTTTGACAAAGAAGTCCCAAATAGTATATTTTTGGGGATATGAAAAGAAAAAAATTCACACATTTGTCCCCCGAGTTAGGGTCTTTCCAAAAGGTGACCCCCCGGTTTCTGACACCCCTTTTTCCCCATTCACTTTGTACACGGATTTTCTTCCCTTTCTCCCGCTTTATTTCATGAGACAGTCTCTGTGAATGGTTCTTTTTGATCTTTCATAAGAGAGGCTTGGTCTAATTTCGTTTCTTTGATTGGCTTTTTAGGAGAGGCTTAGTACATGTAGTTTTCGATTCTGAATATTCATTAGCTATTTGTGTAATATAGTACTGCGTACATACATGCTGGGTACAACCAGGTTCTGTACGCGGCATACATCGCATTGTTGTCTCACATATCACGGGCATGCAGCTCAGACGATCTACGGTAACGGTACCGGTACATTCCAAAAGCGAACGCGATAACGCGATCGTCGGGAGGGGAATTTGCATACACAAAGTAGCGGAATATTGTAGTCCGACATCTGTGAATTGTCAACGCACAACCTACTACAAACATTCGTGTGGTTGTACATGTCCTGTATAGTTTAATTTTCTGAATATATCTACTCGAGAACGATTTGATACTGTTTCACCTATGAATTTGACGAGATTCATCACCGGGTTCTGGGGTAGGGGTATCCCATAATCCCAGATAATGAATTGAGATTTTTCCTTAGGGTAACTTTCTTCTTCTCTAATGTGACAAAGATCTGTTCACATATATACGGCAAGCAGTTTAAACATTCATGGGCGAATTGATTGATCGTTTATTATTAGATTTTATAAAATAAAATAAAACAAAATAAATCATGTTATTATCTCTTTCATTGTACATGTATATTCAATAGGATTTTTCAGAATTGGCGTAGTGTAGATTGTTTTAAATGCATATATTTCAGAAAAATAAACACTTCATGCTATAGTATCAAGGGATAGTTCAGTTTTGGTAGAGAGGGCAATACCAACTCACAGTCCAGCGGCATAGCCCCCTGTATTAGCCGAATAGTTTACTTTTGTCTAAAAGCATGACATTTGGAACACATGTAGAGTAATCTATTTTAAGCAAATTTGGGTATTGAGCCCTCGGGAAATTTGCCCAGGAGAGCCGTGGCGTCCATTTTACAAAATGGCCGCCATTGAGTATTGAAGTGATAGAGGGTTATGTTAAAATATGCATCATTATTCATTTTATTCTTCATAAACAAGTTTATTCAAGTGCTAACAACATTAGACCATAAAACAAGAATATAATTTAGTCCAAATCAATCAATATGGAGGCCATTCTTTTCAAAATGGCCGCCGCTAAGTATTGGAATAATGCAATTTTGTTGAATATTTCCTTTATTGTTCTGAATCTTTCTAAACTAGTATATTCAATGTTCAAAACAAATGTATTTTTAAAAAATGCCAACATGTAAAAACTAATACACATGACGGCCATTCTGAATACAACTCATCTAAATCCTCATCAAATAAAGTATTCCTATACATTTTGTCTGAACCAAGCAAGATCAGCCTCTGTATTGTAATGTTCGGTTACATTAGCATTTGTTTTGCTCGCCCGCAAATCGTCACTAAACCTTTTCACATGTTTGCAGAATGGAAGAATCCGCCCACACCTATTTTTGACAAAGCTAGTACAGCGCCATTTCCACGGACCGGTACACTCTATTGTAGGTGGGGAAATTGCTCCACAGTTGACTGGTAGTGCGGAGAGGGGCATTGAAATGACTAAATTAATTTTTTCAACACTCCCCGTTTTCTCTGCACCGCTTTCTCTTTCTTTTCTATCTCTCACACTGCTGTTATTTGCGCACAATTGTTCTATTTGTAATAAGTCTCACGATATCTATAAACTGCATGTCGTCCGGTGAGAGTGAGAAGGGCGTTAAGTTGACTTTTTAGCTAAATTGGATTTACATACTATCTTGTAGGTCGAAGACTTCTCTATGTGATGTCAAATTGCCAGATAATAGTTATTTCTAGTTTGGGGAGTACTAATACAACATTAAAGGGAGACAATTTTTGTTTGAACAAGGTTCCTGAACTTTAACGTGATCAATAAACTTAATGAGATTGTCCAAAAGTAATATTTGAGACTTTAAACTTCAATGTAAGATTCTTCTGAATGATGTGTGAGATATTCATAGAAAAGGAACAAAATTTACCTAGTGAAACAAGTAAAAATTGATGTAAGATTTTATCCCCGATTGTTTGCATGAGGTAACCAAATTCGGTTACTTTGTACTACGATCGAAAAGCATACCTTAAAGGGATCTAGTAACTTTGTTTACATGTGTAAAAAGTGATGAGTGGTTGATACAATGTATATTGTTGTTATCTGATATGTCCACTGGGTGTTGTGTGAACATTTCTGCAAAATGTGCGCCGTCACGGACATTACATCTTTTGGACATGACTTTTTGCATCCATATACATCTTTGCAAAAGTCTGTGAGTTCTGAGACCTCACAAAGGTGATTTGGGTATTTAATTATAGAACAGGCAATGATGAATTGAATCCAAGTTGTTTTGGGGGAAACGGGCCAGGCATATGTGATCTAGACAACAAAACATTGCGTCACGGACATTACATTTTCAGCGTCACGGACATTACATCTTTTGGACATGACTTTTTGCATCCATATACATCTTTGCAAAAGTCTGTGAGTTCTGAGACCTCACAAAGGTGATTTAGGTATTTAATTATAGAACAGGCAATGATGAATTGAATCCAAGTTGTTTTGGGGGAAACGGGCCAGGCATGTGTGATCTAGACAACAAAACATTGCGTCACGGACATTACATTTTCAGCGTCACGGACATTACATCTTTTGGACATGACTTTTTGCATCCATATACATCTTTGCAAAAGTCTGTGAGTTCTGAGACCTCACAAAAGTGATTTAGGTATTTAATTATAGAACAGGCAATGATGAATTGAATCCAAGTTGTTTTGGGGGAAACGGGCCAAGCATATGTGATCTAGACAACAAAACATTGCGTCACGGACATTACATTTTCAGCGTCACGGACATTACACTTTTGTCCACTTTTTCTAAACTCAGAAATAACCCGCAAAAAATGCTCCATTGTGCATGAAACTTGTTTAATTGTACATTTGATATGTAATCAAACAGTTTTGAGAACAACAATTATATTTCTTCTTTTTTTTCAATTAGCAAAAAATTATTTTAAAAATATTAATAAGTTTTTCCAAAATTATTGTAAAATTTGAAATTTTTCAACAGAATGTGGAGTAAACCAGATGTTCAACTATTTAAAACAATATTATTCCTTTTTTTATCAGGTACAATCCTGTTTTGTGCCAACAAATTGTAATATATAAAACAAGTTGTGTACATCATGGGCATAACACATGGAAAATCATGGACTAAAAGTATAATTTTTGCAATTTGATCATACTTATGAGATTTAACCATCTCTTTCTCCTCCCAGTAAGTTATAGTCAAGTCTTTATTGATTATTGAGACATGCATGTTCAAATTAAGCAATGAATTTAGTTTTATAAATAGTTCAGAGTACTGACTCAAAGTTCCCTATCTGATTAACGATACAATTTATTAAAACTTAAATAATGCTTGATATTTTTTTGCTCTGCTTTTTATACTTTTCATTGTGTATGTAATGTCTGTGACGCAGCCGTGACGTAATGTCCGTGACGCCATTCTGGACAAACCATCAAATATTTTAGTAAATGCTCTTGATATACTTTATGATATAACATTCTAGCTTTTGCAAATTAATTTTGAATTAAATTGAATTAGGACTTCTGCTTCTACAAAAACTTTTATATCTAAAACGTCACGGACATTACACATCAATGTTGTAAGAATCAAGTTTTCATCCAATAACACTTTTCAAAAAGTAAAGATTTTTACAAAATTTCCTTTTCTATGATGTTAAAACAAAGCATAAACAAGACATTAGAAGTAGAATTATTGTTCTAAAGTGATCCATATTTTTAAATTTTATTTCACAAACAACGGATTCAAATTTCATCATTTGGGGGGGGGGGGGGGGGGGGGGGGGGTAATACATAAAATTTGTTGTCCCAACTTCAATGGCCCCCCAAAAAATATTCTGCATTGAATTTCAAACTGTTTTCCTTTAGTCATCAAAATATGGTCCTTCCTCATTACTATCCAGTAGTTAACAAGGCTGTCCCATGAGTTTCATTTTTACATCCTTGGGTAACATTTTTCGTGGAATTGCCCATATAATTTAATTATATCAATTAGCCTGTGATATGAGGATCAATATGATATAAGTGCAAGCTGCGGGGCAGTAGCACAATACCATACGAACCTTATTAACATTTAAAAGTTATGAAAAGAATATTTAATGAGTAAAGGTCATAATATTATACATGTATAATAGTTTAGATATATAATGAATTAGTCAATAATGGGTAATATTAAATTGAATAGATCTGAATAAGATATGAGTAAACTTCATAAGTTTATGAGCCAATATGAAACAAGCACAAGCTGCGGGGCAGTAGTGTCTTCATCATATGGGCTCTATAGACATGCAAATATAATAGTTAAGGAAAATATGGTGATATAGGAAGGTAATATTTATTTATTTATTTATTCATGTTTTCTTTATAAAAATACTGGGTAGGCCGATCAGTTAAAAAACTGCTTTACAGCGGCGCCCTGTATGAGACGTATACATATATATTACAATATAGTTAAATACAGAATCTATACATTAAATAATAAACAACATCGTAAATTAAACGGAGAAACAACACAAATACAAAAATATATATACATCAACATGCATTCATCTACCCCAATCACCCTACCTAATAAATACATTATAACTGAGAATTATAGTAAAAACCAGTTTAAATATAACAATAATAATGGGTCATAAATATGTACTTATAACATGTTTATTGCACTTCTAATTTTCTTTAAAAAAATACTTAATGAAGAACTATATTGGATGGAAATAGGCAGATTATTAAATAACGAACTACCTGTATAGACAAATGATCTCTTCATATATTCAGTACGAGGATAGGGTATTGTGAGAGGGCTTCTCAATGTGTATCGAGTAACATAATGAGCGGCGCGCCGTTCTATCAATAATTCAATATATACTGGAGTCAAATTATTTAGAGCTTTATACATGATTACACAATAATGATATTTTATTCTTTGTTCCACCGATTGCCAATTCAGGGTAGCTAGCAAAAAACACTTATATGTAAAGCGGTCTACATTTAAAACAAGTCTTGCATATCTATTCTGTAATTTCTGTACCTTTGATAAATTTGCCTTCGAGCAGCTTCCCCATGCAGTGCAACAATAATCTATGTAGGGTAAAATGAGTGTATAATGTAAATTAATAAGTACTTTATTCGGAACTAAATAAATGTTTTATCCGTCTTATACATGCTATAGACCGTGATATTTTCAGACATATAGTTTCAATATGTTTTGACCAAACTAATTGAGAGTCGAGTATTACCCCAAGATATTTTATATGACTGACATTTTCTAACTCACTATCATTATATTTTATGGAAAGAACGAGGTTACGCAACTTTCTTTTAGGACAAAAAGTAATCACTTTAGTTTTATCTGGGTGAATATACATACCATTATACTTAAAGGGGTAGTTTAGTTTTGGTAAGGCTGAACTTTAGTAGCCCAAACCTGCACAGTAACATTATAAACTAATAGTTATAACTCCACCATGCTCGAAAGGTATACAACATTACAAACGACTGAGTAAAAAGCCTGTTATCATTCAAAAAGAGCCATTAAAACACAAGAGGGCGCTTTTTAAAAAGGCATTGATTTCAACCATTTTTCATACAAAATTATGCATGTGATCTTTTATTGATATAATGATTAAATAGCGAGATCATCGACAACTATTCAAAACGCTTTTGAAAATTTTTGAAAAAGTGCAAGCATTTAAATTTTTTTCTAAAAATCATCTAATAATTTGGGCCCCAAATAATTATAATATCAGATATATTTATTGATATTTCAGCCGTTTCTGGGTCGATTTTGACCAAATAAAGTTTATTCTGCCATTAAAATTGCATGTTCTCTCAAATTCGACACTCAGTTTTTCATTACCTCACAAAAAAATTGTGATGTGCAGCGCCCTCTCTACCAAAACTAAACTACCCCTTTAAGCCATTTTACAATTAAGTCAAAATCTCTTTCTAAATTAATTTGAATTTGAGAATGATCACTATCCTTATTAAAGATAGCAGTGTCATCCGCATAAAGTGAAATCTTTGATTGGGAACCTAAAACTCAATTTACAAATATCATTTATAAACAAACAAAATATGAGTGGGCCAAGAATTGACCCTTGTGAAACACCAGACTGAACAGTTAAATAATTACTTGAACATCCCTGGACTGATACACAATGTTTTCTACTTAAAAGATAAGACTCAAACCACTTATATTCATCATTTTTATACATAAAATTACAATTTCGCAAGAATCAAATGTAATGGAATAACATCAAACGCCTTTTGAAAATGATCACTATCCTTATTAAAGATAGCAGTGTCATCCGCATGAAGTGAAATCTTTGATTGGGAACTAAAACTCAATTTACAAATATCATTTATAAACAAACAAAATATGAGTGGGCCAAGAATTGACCCTTGTGAAACACCAGACTGAACAGTTAAATAATTACTTGAACATCCCTGGACTGATACACAATGTTTTCTACTTAAAAGATAAGACTCAAACCACTTATATTCATCATTTTTTATACCATAAAATTACAATTTCGCAAGAATCAAATGTAATGGAATAACATCAAACGCCTTTTTGAAAATGATCACTATCCTTATTAAAGATAGCAGTGTCATCCGCATAAAGTGAAATCTTTGATTGGGAACTAAAATTCAATTTACAAATATCATTTATAAACAAACAAAATATGAGTGGGCCAAGAATTGACCCTTGTGAAACACCAGACTGAACAGTTAAATAAGTACTTGAACATCCCTGGACTGATACACAATGATAAGATAAGACTCAAACCACTTATATTCATCATTTTTTATACCATAAAATTACAATTTCGCAAGAATCAAATGTAATGGAATAACATCAAAACGCCTTTTTGAGGTCTAAAAATACGGCACCTATTAACTGACCTGAATTCATGTTTTGTAAAAGAAAATCTACTATGTGAGTCACACATGTGGCTGTTGAGTGTAATGGTCTAAAACCAGATTGCTCTTTTGATAAGAGTGTATTATCATTAACAAATATATACAATTGTTTATGCACAGCCTTTTCCAGTATTTTAGAAAGAATTGGCAATATTGAGATTGGACGAAAATTACTTATTTTAAATGCACCACCTTTGTGTTTCGGTGTGATACGTATGGCAAGCCAGGGAGGAAACAATTGAATATATAGGAATGTCAATAATATATATATATATATATCTCAAATATATATACATATATGTACATAAATATATGTAAATATATATATAATAATATATACATCAACCAAATATATGTGAAACAAAATAGAAATATATATTTTCAACAATATATATATGTCTAACAATATATAGATCAAACAAATATATATTTTCACAAAATAATATATATTTAACAAAAATATATTTATATCAAAATAATATACTTACAAAATAATATATATTTAACCAAAAATATTAAATACTTACAAAATATATATAAGAACAAAATATATATAAACGAAAATATATAAACGAATAAAAATAAACACTAAGAGATATATTATTTACATAGAAATATATATATTTATAAAAATATATATATTTATAAAAATATATATATTTGTCAAAATATATATATTTTGAAATATATACATTTATCGAAATATATATATTTTGATTAATACATACTTATCACAATATATGTATAACTAAAATAATATACATAAACAAGATAATATATATATGAAGAAAATAGACATGTATGTATACACCGCCGAAATATATTGCGCATGAACTGGCCACCGGATATTTAAACCTAATATACGAGACAGCGAATATAATTATACTGCACCGGAATCTCGCTCTCGGATATATATACAAACCGCCGGATATATACGAGCAACGAGAAATATATATAAAGTGTTAAAAAATATATATACACGTTGATCTCATTGTGAATCGCTAGATGGGCGATAGACGTTGTAGACCAATCAAAAGTGAAGCTTCGCTCAGCACTCAGTGCATGCACCGGTGCACTAAACCGCGTAGTCTAGGTTCTATACTATGTATTATATATACCTTTCCCCCATACGCGTTACCCGGTGGACCTGTCGGAAACAGAATATGGGGGAAAGGTGTCAAAAGAGTATAGAACCTAGACTATAGACCGCGACGAGTCCGCGCCGTAGAGTTGGACCTTTGGACTCATATCTGAATGTGTGTACTAATAGTGTGTAAATGTGTTGCTGAGCAAAATACACACCTGCAAGTTGATGGGTATTAGGAGTGTTTTGGTTTGTTTCTTTATGATTATATTTGTCTATTTATTTATTTTTTATTCATTTCCAGTATGATACAAATACATGATACTAAACTAAGGTCAGGAGACCAACCGAAAGTGATCATGGTACAATTATAATGTAATACAATCCGGAGGAGGGGGGGGGGGGGGGGGGGGGCACTCGAATCATTTTATGACGGGGGTGTGACGCACGAAACTCTGAAATGGGGGTCTTAAGAGCTGACTACAAGCACAAAATATAGGGTGTTTGGAGCTACAAAACCCTGAAACGGGAGTTAAAGGGATAGTTGAGTTTTGGTAGAGAGGGCGCTAGACTACTTTTTTTTTTTGTGAGGTAATGAAAAACTGAGTGTAAAATTTGAAAGAGCATAATATTTAAATAATAAAATCATCTTTGTTTGATCAAAATCGGTTCAGAGACAGCTGAAATATCCATAAATATAACAATTTGAAATAAACCCGGGGCCCCAGGTTAATAGAGAATTTGAACCAGCCGTTAAAAATTCAAAAAAATGCTTCCTCTTTTCAAAAAGTTACAAAATAGGTATTTAAATAGTTGTTGGTTATTTCTCTATCTAATCACTATTTCAACAAAGCATCACATGCACAATATTTTATTCAAAATGGTTGAAACCGATGAGTGTTTAGAGAGCGCCCTCTTACGTTTTAAACGGCTCTTTTTGAATGATAACATGATCTTTACTACGTCATTTGTAATTTTGTGTTCCTTTCTAGTTATAACTATTAGTTTGTAATGTAATGATGCAGGTTTTGGTTACTAAAATTCAGTTTCACCAAAACTGTACTCTCCTTACCAGAACTTAACTATCCCTTTAAGCTTAGGGTCTAAGGAACAGACTAAAACTACAAAATACATAGACCGGGAGCTACCAAAGACCTACGGAAACCCTTAAAAGGGCTCAAATGATCGTCCATGCAAGGAGCTGACTAGAAGAAGTATAACGGACTTGGCCCTACTCAAATACCTAGCCAAGTCATTCCGGGTGTCCTATGGAGCGGATATTTTTTGAAAATCGGGTATCTTTATACTTATAGAGCAGCAATCGGATGTGAAATTTTATTTTTATTTTTTAAGCGGCACATACCCGTCTTACATTAAACATGATTGCGCCCCCCCCCCCCCCACCCCCACCCCCGAGAATACAATAAGCTCATCTATATAGATTCACCCCTCTTCTAAAAAAAACACCGAAAGTTTGAGCAAAATTATCTTGCCAATGCAGGGCCGCACCATCGCTATGAAAATACCGGCATAAAACATGCATTATTCTTCATGTGGGAGAATTCAAATTCTAAAAAATGGCAAAGCCAAAGTGAACATTATTTTCCAAGGAAATGCGCCTTATTGCAAACATGAATACACATTTCAAAGGAAACATTCTTGTATATGAAGTCGGCTTTCTGTTCCGGTGTTCTGTTTCGAGAATAATACGCATTTCCATGGAAAGAATTTTGACTTTGACTTCCACGTTTTTAGAATCTGAGAAGAGGTTTTACCGGACTTTACCCCCCTCCCACATGGAGAATGGTGTAAAATACCATTTTCATAGCAATGGTGGCCCTGCATTGGCAAGATAATTTTTCTCAGACTGTCCGTGCATTGGAAGAGGAGTGAATCTATTAATGAGCTTATTGTATTCCGGGGTAGGGGGGGGGGGGCTCTCGTATTTAATGAAAAGACTGTATATATGTGCCGCTTAAAAGAACCCCGTTTTTCCATGGCATCCGATTGCCGCTCTATAGATACCCGATTTTTTAAAAATTGCCGCTCCATAGACACCCCGGAATGACTTGGCTAGGTATTTGAGTAGGGCCAAGTCCGTTATACTTCTTCTATTCAGCTCCTTGGACGACCATTTGAGCCTTTTTGACGGTTTCCGTAGGTCTTTGGTAGCTCGAGGTCTATTATTATGTATTTTGTAGTTTTAGTCTACTCTGTTCCTTAGACCCTAAGCTTAACTCCCGTTTCAGGGTTTGTAGCTCCAAACACTCTACATGTTGTGCTTGTAGTCAGCTCCCCCATTTCAGAGTTTCATGCTGCACACCCTCGTCAAAAAATGATTCGAGTGCCCCCCCCCCCCCCCCCCCCTCCGGATTGTATTACAGTATACTTGTACCGTGATCACTGTCGGTTGGTCTTCTGACCTTAGTTTAGTATCATGGCTGGAAATGAATGAAAAATAAGTGAATAAAACAAATATAATTTTAAAGAAACAAAACCAAAACACTCCTTGAATAAAACCAATTCCATACCCATCAACTTGCAGGTGTGTATTTTGCTCAGCAACACATTTACACACTATTAGTACACACATTCAGATATGAGTCCAAAGGTCCAACTCTACGGAGCGGACTCGTCGCGGTCTATAGTCTAGGTTCTATACTCTTTTGACACTTTCCCCCATATTCTGTTTCCGACAGGTCCACCGGGTTACGCGTATGGGGGAAAGGTATATAATACAGAGTATAGAACCTAGACTACGCGGTCTAGTGCCACCGGTGCATACACTGAGTGCTGAGCGAAGCTTCACTTTTGATTGGTTCTACAACGTCTATCGCCCATCTAGCGATTCACAATGAGATCAACGTGTATATATATTTTTTTACACTTTACATATTTTCTCGTTCTCGTATATATATATTTCTCGTTGCTCGTATATTTCTCGTTGCTCGTATATATATCCGGCGGTTTGTATATATATCCGAGAGCGAGATTCCGGTGCAGTATAATTATATTCGCTGTCTCGTATATTAGGTTTAAATATCCGGGTGGCCAGTTCATGCGCAATATATTTCGGCGGTGTATACATACATGTCTATTTTTCTTCATATATTATATTATCTTGTTTATGTATATTATTTTAGTTATACATATATTGTGATAAGTATGTATTAATCAAAATATATATATTTCGATAAATGTATATATTTCAAAATATATATATTTTGACAAATATATATATTTTTATAAATATATATATTTTTTATAAATATATATATTTCTATGTAAATAATATATCTCTTAGTGTTTATTTTTATTCGTTTATATATTTTCGTTTATATATATTTTGTTCTTATATATATTTTGTAAGTATTTAATATTTTTGGTTAAATATATATTATTTTGTAAGTATATATATTTTGATATAAATATATTTTTGTTAAATATATATTATTTTGTGAAAATATATATTTCTTTGATCTATATATTGTTAGACATATATATATTGTTGAAAATATATATTTCTATTTTGTTTCACATATATTTGGTTGATGTATATATTATTATATATATTTACATATATTTATGTACATATATGTATATATATTTGAGATATATATATATATTATTGACATTCCTATATATTTAATTGTTTCCCTCCCTGGCTTGCCATAGATACGTGCAGTTTTAAAATCCATTGGAATGTGAGAGGTTATCAAAGATCTATTAAACAAGTGAGTTAAAGGAGCTGCAATGTATTTCAATAGCTAACTAATAATTTAGGATGTAGACCATCCACACCAACAGCCTTTTTACAATTTATATTCTCTAATTCATTCCTCACAAATTCAATAGATATTTCCTTAAATTTAAATTCCTTGTCTGTTTGGCATAACGTATCAAGAGTATTTATATCTCTAACACTAGGCGGGGCGCCTTCATTCAATCGATTACTCACTTCATTGAAAGCGACATTTAGTTTGGACGCTATTTCCTCAGCATCAGTAATAATATTTCCTTCTATTACCAACTTTACATCCATAGCTCCATTTTTATTTGGAAAGAGATTCTTAAAAATTTTCCAATTTTTCCTAATGTCACTACCACATTCCAAAAATTCATTTGATAACAATTTCTCTTCAACTTTGTATTCATATTGTTAGCTTTATTTCTAAAGCCTTTAAATTTACCCCAGTGACAGTGCAATTTAGTTTGATAGTAGGCCATGTGTTTTGAACTGGGCCGGTAAATAGGTGGTGTTGTTACATCTGTACAACATGCATGGTACTTAAAATGAGCGCCAAACTTTTAAAACAAAGGCTACATTGATATATTTGGCGTCAAAGTAAAGACTATTTAGGTGACTACAGATTTAAATTCAGAAAAAGGAATTTTAATCTTTCATTGTTATGTCAATTTGAATTCTTTACCACCAAGTACCCGATTTTGGACGGTGGAGGTGGAGGGGAGCATGAGGAGGGGAGCATAAATTTGAGAACATAATATAATTCTATGTAGAAAGCAATGAGCATAAGATGAGGGAGCATAGATTTGGGAGCATATAGCATGACTCGTGTACTGAACACATACCATGTATTCATGTGCATGTAGAATCACACAAAAGACTTATTTTGCCTTTTGTGAGTTGGTCATGCAATTAATTAGGTCAAGTGCCCACTTAAAGATCCCATTGAGATTCAATTTGAAAGATTTATCCTACATAAAAAACAAGATTAAATGATTGGCTATGCGATTTTGCATGGTGGTGGAGGAGGGGAGCATACATTTGAGAGCATAATAGAAAGCCAGCATAGATCTGAAAGGCATTTCCCAGAAACAGTTTACCAGAAGTGACAAGTTCATTGCATCATCACTTGACCACATATACAATCCGAATCTATATAAGCACATAATAAACTAGTATGAAGTTGTAATTAAGGATACTCAAACATACGTTAACAGTATACAGTATAACATTTTTTCTCATCTAACATTTTCTCGCTTTTCGTTATACAGGTGGCCCAGAAATAACGGAACGGGGCACTTTCCAAAATAAAGCAACGAAATGACTGGGTCCATCGGATAGTGTGTCTTTTCAAATGAAAATTGATACCAAGAATATTAATTTTGGTCGTGTAGTTTTTGTTTTAGAGCGCTGTGAGTGATACTATGTCAGGGTTCATTTTTCTTCAATTTTGACTGACCTATTGGCTAAAGAATGACCCGAACGGCTCGGCATAGAATTACGGCGCTGTGGCTTTTTCAGTCGAATGCACACTAACAAAGGTGTCCGCATTATTGTGCATCGTAATTCTATGACGAGCCGTTCGGGTCATTCTTTAGCCAATAGGTCAGTCAAAATTGAAG
>JBAMJV010007619.1:0-27500 GCA_037951105.1 Echinarachnius parma
GACTAGGCCGAGTGTACGCTGCCCTACGCTGTCCTACGCAACTATACGCTGAGCTACGCAGAGGGGTATGCGAGATGGCCGCAAAAAATTAAACATGTTACATTTTTTTCGCGTACTGTCTGCGTAGACACTGAACGCAGAAAGTACGCAAGTCTACGCAACACTACGCTACTGTACGTCATGCCAACGCAAGTCTGCGCAACACTACGGTACTGTACTTCATGCCTACGCAATAGTACACTTCCCTCACTACGCCAGTCCGACGAAACATCTAATCGCGGCTCCTACGAGCGTCTATTGCCGAAGAATGTTTTTTGTTCACGAATACGCAGCCTATTTCGGCGTACTCTGTACGCCACACTACGCAACTCTACGCAAATCCGGTGTGAAAGGGGCTTAAATGACCAATTTGTGGACCTAGTCTTCATTCAATTGAAGCTTGAATAACTCAAATGATGGGATTTAAAAGTAATGTCTGCCATGTGTAGGCCTATACTTGAGTACTAGAAATAACCTTTCATGTGGTTCAGTCAGGCAAGTAAAAGCACGGCCCCAAAACCTTACACCTAAAATTACTAGATATCAGACATCTTGTATTTGAGGTGGAAAATAAACAGAATCTTGGATCAGCAAAATTAAATAAAAAGGTGATCATATATGAAAAAAGAGAGTTTTGTTGTACATCTTAATTAAAGGAGATTCCACTGTATAGTAACCCATTTGGGACTGGTCTATGGAGAATATGTGTTATGATCATGCATACTGTACATGTAGCTAAACCAAATAGTCACCAATGGATTAAGAACTTTTAAGAGAACTTTACAATTTTTGCATTGTGAAACATGTAAGTGGGAGGGAATGAGTGGGAGATTTGCTTATTTTGCTTGTTTGCGTTTGATGTGTGTGTGCTGCATCTATTTATCCACATGAACTCTTTTGTTTATGAATGAGTCTAGAAACTGTAAACAGGAAATAAATTGAACACCCACGTATTGCATTGTGCCAAATATGCCAGCTCCAAAGACATTTTTAGGGTACAGACATTTTAGCAATTTGGCAGACTTGAAATGGAAGAATCTGCAATTTAGAATACAGGGAAACGAAATATAATGAGCTCATGGTGATTTAGCCTCTGAAAGGGTAAAAAAAAAAATTACAAAAAAAAAAATTCATGAAAGATGCAGGATAAATATTCAATAGAGATTCATGATAGAGTTCAATGAATGTAATTCTCATTTCAGTTCAATAGAGTTCATTGCAACACAAATATAGACTGTTATTGAAACACAATGTAAGCAGCTTTGGAAAGAGGCCCCCGTACTGCCAGACCACATAGAGAATAATAAATAAATAATAAGTAAACATGTAAATAAAAAATAAATAAAAAAATAGAAACTTCAAAGTATTTCCACACAACATTTGTAGAGGCACGGATTTTCCGCGATCGCGGAAAATCGCGGAAAATCGCGGAATTGACCATTTGAAACGGAAAACGGAAAAAAAAAAAAAAAAAAAAAAAAAAAAAAAAAAAAAAAAAAAAAAAAAAAAAAAAAAAAAAAATTTTTTTTTTTTTTTTTTTTTTTTTTTCTTTTCTTTTCTTTTTCGGAGCCCGTTCCGAAAAAAATGAAACCGGGACCCGATGGTGACGGTCGGGAACCAGTGTGACGGACTGAACCAACTCGGCCTTAATCATTAATGAATAAATGTTAAAGATATTTACTCTCTGCCTCTGGCCTGTGGTAAGTCCTTCCTGATATCAGGCATGACACATTCCCCCCAAATTTTGATGATTTGTGGGTGAAAATCATGATTTTACCCTACTCATTGAATTTTGTATGGAGTTCTATGTAAACGGAATTTGCAGTTTTTCACATGTACAAAGTCTATGGCAAAACGGAATTTCCGTTTTTCAGGCAGGTAAAAACGGAATTCCAGATTTTCTGAAACGGAAAAGGCCTTTTTTTGAAACGGAAAATCAGTGCCCCTACATTTGGGAGAGTGGGATCCTGTTTAGTGGTGCATAGCCATACCTCAAACACGGCTAATTTAGATTTTTTTTCAGCATTCAAGCTGTGTATGTTTGGGCAAGTGATTCACTAAGCTGGAATTTATGACTATGACTCTCTGGCAACTGTAGGTCATTTGTAGGATGTGTTGATTTTATCACTTAGACCTTGTGCAAGGCTTCTAACAGCATGTTCACACACAAACATTTTCATCCCTTAATCATGACTAACGATACGACGTATCGTTAGTCATGATTAAACCAAACTACCTCTTATGTTCACACACAAAGCCAAGATTCCACAACAGCTGGCTTCCAGGTGCACCGAACATCGTATAAGTGCGCAGTTTGCTACTGCGCAGTGTGTTGTCCTGTTCGTGCGAACGTTCACGTTAAGCCACGCCCAGTTAGTTACGAGTCGTATAGCTAATCATGATTAAGCGAGCGATGGTTGTTCACACACGAAAAGAGCGTGATTCTATAGTCAGCTCTCGTACGAAACAACGATAAAACCCGTGTTTCGTTAGTCATGACTAACGATACATCGTTTCGTTAATCAGCGTTCAGACACACGAATTTCATCGTATAGCTAATCAGCAGCTGATTCTATAGTCAGCTGCTGATTCTTTAGTCATGATTAAGGGATGACATTTTTGTGTGTGAACACGGGGTAACTAAATTTGTTTTACTAGCACAGCTCCCTAAATTGATTTCTTATTCTTAGGGTTTTCGTCAGGTTATACATGTAGCTTCTGATCATCACAAGTATTGAAACTATTATGAGTTTCAGGGATGAATAGCAGTAGTACTAGGGCTGTCTATAGCTCAGCTGTTAAAGTATGGGTCTAGCAATCCGGATCTCGGGTTTGAATCCCAGAGAAACCCAATTTTCTTTGCTCCAACTTTTTTTAATTTGATAGCCCATTCAGCCATAGGTCGACTGTCTGACTAGTGGATGTTGGTGTTTCAAACTTCAAAAGAAATATTGGTGTGGATGATCTGATCAAGTGATTCCAAACTAAGTGGAATGTAATTTGAGGGCCAGTAAATGTTGTTTCAGGCCATAACACATTGAGGAAATTATATTAGTCTGACTGAACCTCTATATACTAAAAAAAATGTTTATGGAGAAACTTGCCATAAAAGTTAACAGCCTGCTCATCTGCTAAATTCAGACTGTTTTGCATACATTTATATTTCACACAAAACTGTTTTTGCTAGTGACATGTTGGGCCAGTAAATTAATTTTCTCTAAATTTGTTGTGGCTGGATTATGGAAAAAGATTTACTGGCCCCAATGTATTATTCATACTGTAAGTCTCCCTTTATTTAATCAAAATGGCCATTGTGCATTCATGAGGCTTTATCACATGAACAACTACAGGATTGTCTCAATATGTCATTGTTAGTTTGAAAATCTAGTTGACCAATTTGGGCCACTAAAATGTGATTATCATAAAATTTTACTAGCCCGATATGTGTCAATTTTAACTTGCCCCAGGGCGCCACCACTACACTGTGCTACATGTACGTGTGTAGTGTCCAGCCCTGCTGTATGTACAGTACACAGGGATGTTCATACTGTCTTTTTTTTTATACAGACTAGCTAAATTAATTAACTTGCTGTATACCTCAGAATAGTAGATGCTCTTCCCATATAGGGAATTGATTATTAGCGAATCAATTATGTGCCATGGCCAGCCATGTGAGTGGCAGGCAGGCAGGCTACATGTACATGGTTTGTATGCAGATGAGTCCGAAATGACAGCACAGTTTTGTCAGTAAAGTAAACATGCATTATTTTGTGTAATAGGGTACACACAGTGAGATACAGTGTGGTAGGGAACCTTACAAAGTTTGCTTTGTATTCAATAAATTAATTCATAGTTTTCTATACAAGGAGGTACATTCATGAATGTTTATTTGATGACATGTAATAATTAAAACTGTCCCAATGCAGTCAAGTGAGAAGAGTCCGAAATGACAGCACAGTTTTTTCTGTACAACATTGAAGTAAAACATACATGATTTTGTGATATATGGGCAATTCCGTATGAGAGAAGGCAAAAACACCACATCTCAAAGTTGAGCAATCTTCCCTAAATCAAACTGTTATTGATAGAGGAAAACTTGAATTTTAGGAAACTGAAAACCATTTGGGTATAGCTCTATTGGATTTGCAAATATTTCTGCTCGAATTGAACAGAAATTTATGACCTTTTATTCATAAATCAGCTTCATTTCATGAAAATGAAGTGAATCTTTTAATTCAATGATTGTTTCTGCTCTTTTTCTCATATTTTCCATACAATGTAGCAACAATCACAAATTGTAAAGCATGGGCAGTAACTTCATTGCATTTTTTTTTGGAGAAATTTTTGAAATCTATGCATATTTGATCGTAATTCCGTTACGATAAAACGTTATAAGTTTTTCTCAATATCTTATTACTTGTTCTTTAGTCATGTCATTGTGAATTCTCTTCCTTCACCACAGTCCTAAGAACTTCCAACATACTTTTCTGAAATAATGTCACTACTTTTTCCAAAATTGGTGTAACGGTATTAGTAATTCCGTTACGTAACGGAATTACACGCACATGGTTTGTAAGGTATTGAATGATATTGCTGAAAAAAAAAAAATTTCTTGTTCTCAATGTAGAAATACCCTTTAAATAGCATGAACTGTAGCCATGTAGACAATACGTCATTATACAAGTACTGTACAATGTTACTTTATGTGACTCATTGTACCCACATGCTTCATATTGCATCAATGGTGATTTAACTAAATTGATACACGATAGATAATTTCTCTAATCTCTCCATGAACATAATAGAGATGATAATGTTCTATCATTAAATTAGTTTCCAGCAAGAACCACTTGACTGAAATTATGAAGATGCAGCAGATTCATGTTTGTACTTTAAAAAGGGAAAAACAAAAACAATACAATTTTTTTTAAATATCCAGCGATTAGTATGATGCTGGTGCTACATTTATTTTCTCATATTAATTTACATTCATGTATTTTAAGATATAAATCATACCTTCAACTTTCAAGGAGATTTAATATTAATAATTTTGTAATTGTATGTAGATTTGAATATCATTGATCAGTTAAAGGCTCATAACTCATCATTAATTATGTAAATTTGTATTAAACTGAAGCATATAAAATTAAACATAAATACAGAATAGGCTTCAAGATATTCAAAACTAAACATAATACAGGCTAAGATACACATGTTTTATTGATTATCATAAAGTCAGAATACATTGAGTGTTCAGTGTGCTTCTGTATGCAGATCAAAGAAGAATGATGTACAAAGTATTTGCATTTTCAAATGGGAATTCCTAAAGGTGTCTTTCATTTTTGGCAATTCCATATTTATATTTTATATGCCAACTTTTTGTTTGAGGATCATACACGTTTATATCCGATCTATACACGTATTTCATGGAATGGATGAAAACGCATTCCAAATTGATTTGAGAGTAAATTAAGATCAATTTAGGATGAATTTTTTAAAGAATAATTTTAGAATATAACAAGAGTTTATATAACAAATCTCGATTTTCTTGTACCGTAAAACTCCGTGTATAAGACGCACTTTTTTTCCGTCGGAAAATTTTCAAAGTGGGGGGTGCGTCTTATACACAGGTACAGCCCAAAAAAAAAAAAAAAAAAAAAAAAAAAAAAATTTTAGAATTTGTTTTTGGGACACCCTGTAGTCATGTTTAATGCATATTACACTGGTCTAGGGCATGACAAGAGCTTGATATAAGGGGGAACATTTATCAAAATATACCTTTTTCCTACATAAATGATAGTGGTTAGCAAAACAAAATGCAAGTTTTTAAGCAGTAACACTGCTACTAATTGAATATTCAGATATTCATGAGTAGCAGCACTCATTTAATATTCAATTTTCTAAACAGTGGATCTACATTTTTCTCAACAAAAAAGTTATTAATGAATTTAGTATTTTGCATATTTAATGAGCATTGCTACCTCATGAATATATGAATATTCATGAAAAAAAAATATTCTAAAAAAAAAAAAAAAATGTTTTTTTTTTTTTTTTTTTTTTTTTTAGAAAGTTGGGGGTGCGTTTTATACACGAGTGCGACTTATACACGGAGTTTTACGGTAATTCTGTTACGCACACACATAACTTCAGGATTTGTTCTTGTCCTTATGTAAGAGCTTGTGATGAACAATGCATACACATTCTTTACTAATGACTATAAGCAGAAAAGCAGAAAAATGTAACCAAGAAATTGCATTTTCATGGGTGGATTTCACAGGCGTAATTCCGTTACAGTGACATTCGTTTGTCTTCAGGTAATTTCAGAGGTTAAAATAGATCATTTCTGGAAAAAAAAGATGTACCAAATTCAAGTTTGTAACTCAAATGATAAGTTTTTATTACCAATGAAGAATTTTTGGTGGTAGCTTTTGCAGAAAATCATTACATAGTTAGTGTTGAATGAAAGACCCCTTTCCGTTATGATTGTATTTTGGTCTCAGGACGCTACAGTGTTATAGATTTGTAACAATCTTGGGTTCTGTTGTACCTCTAGTACCCCTGCCAGTTATTAAAGTTTTAAAAACTGTGAAAGTGAAAGGAATTTTAAATATGATTAAGAAAACAGAGCTAAAAATTACTTATTTGTCATTCTGTAACAGTGGAATTACCCATTCACAATGCATTTCCATTCACACAGATTTCCAATATTCAGGAAGTTTACGAGGCTTTATAGCATTGAAAGTTGAATGATTTGACCTGTTTGTGATTTGTAATTGTTTAAATGTTGCTTGATATTGATTATGTGCAGTTATTTAGCATGTCACATAATGTAGTACATTTTTTTTCACAATTTAACCATTTTTCTTGAAGTAAAGGACAAATTCTAAAATGTTGCTTTTTTTTTCTTCAAATATGGTTATTATTGTCAAATTATTGATTTTTGAAAAGTATTGAAGCTAAAATGTGAATTCTTTGTTGTTCATGTACCGATTTGTGGAAAATTGATTTCACTGCTTAAGTTGTGTAATTCCGTTACACACATTAGTGGACATAGTTCCTAGGATTTTTCTTTCATTAAATTGATGCAATCCTTTTTAATTTCTTGCCTACTAATATGAAGCTGAAAATAAACCGAAATAAAGCTGGATTTTAGCAATATTTTTCTCAAATTTCACTCTTATTTGTATTTTGGCCATATTTTCATTTATTTTACACATAACAAGTTCAAAAATTCCTTTACAGATATGTCAAATTATGGTTTATATTCAAGTGCTAGATAGCCTTGATGTTTGCATTACCATGTAAGAAAAGTTGAGTGCAAAATAATTGAGTTTTCCTTGTAACTTTCAGAGATGTAATTCCGTTACAAATTTGTGTAATTCCGTAACAGTGGTCTTTTTTCAAAAAAGTGAATTTGTGAACTTATCATTGTGTTGTTTATGCACGTACTTGTTCCAAAATGAAGTTGACATTATCAAGATATAAAAAATACATGAAATCAGTTTCAAAGTGTCTTATATTTCAGAGAAACTCAACGCAAACTTGTAGCAAAAAAAAAACTCCATTCTCCGGTAATTCCGTTACAGTCACACATATTGGTCTAGTGTGCAACAACACATGGAAGATATAAAACCATTTCCCTATCATGTTGTAGCCTGGTTACCCGTGCAACTTATATAGGTATCAAAATTTACTTAAGTCATGAGAATATTGCGCAGGGAATGAAATAATGAGCAAAAAACGTCTCTGAATGTAATTCCGTTATGGTGGAATTGCCCATATGCGCCCTGGTATAGCCATCTAGAGGGTATTGATGTAGTGTGGTAGGGTACCTTTCATACAATAGTACAATAACATGACGTACTGGTTAATGATTATAATTGATTAGGAAAGAGTGATATTTTGAATAGTAAAAAGTTTACTCATGAAATAAAATGTTGGGGCCAGTAAATTTTTCTTTCGGGCCACCAGAAAAGAAAAAGAAATTATTTCACTGGCCCCACCGAGCCACTGACAAAAAAGGGTAAGTGTGGAGCCCTGGTTTAGTGTTCTTAAGTAGATAGTTTATAGGCATTTATCATTTCATGTTATTTTATTAGTCAATAATTATGTAGACTGTATAAAATGCACTTGCTGGAGTTCTATTTGAAATGTGCTATGCTGTACAAGTTATCTGTTTCCATTCTAGTGACTAGCCATTTCTTAAATTATATTTAAACCTTTTATTTCCTCTACATAAATTATTGAAATAACTATATAACTTAGTACTCAGTATCCACATTTGTACAATGTTACTGGGATAAATCAATGAAACATTCAGTGTTCATACGTATGCATGCGACCAGCTGCGTATACCTGTACTTCATTATTATGTTCACTGTAGTAGTGTAATTCATCAGTATTGGTTTGAATGAAAAAATTAGGATTGATGTACATGTACATGTATACTACAATGTACAATTTTAGTTTGTATACGATAAGATACTGAACTTGTCAAGTACTGATGTCAAGAAATACAATATAATTACTACAGCTGCAACATTGTGTGTTCATAAATTTGAACATGGTGATCGAGTGATGATTTGCATTTTATGAGAACCATTTATGCACAGTACCGCACGTACATTTAGATACGTGTACACATTCCTCAACACATTTCACACTTGATACAATAGACTAGTGCATCACAATAGAGACAGTTAGATTGAATATTTTCAATGTGTGTGTTTGTAAAGCGTGGCTATAGCCTAATACAGGGTTCGCCAGCATTAGCGATTGCCCGCTTGCCCAGGGAAGTAAAATTACTTTCGGGCAAGTAAAATTTCATAAATTGTCTAATTTGATTGCCTAATCGGGCAACTAGATAATTGTACAAGAGAACAACATAATTGTATGTTAATCGTATCTACATGTAGACAGGGCTCCACACTCACCTTTTAAGTCAGTTGCCCGGTCGGGCCAGTGAAATAGTTTCTTCCCCTATTCTGGTGGCCCGAAAGAAAATTTACTGGCCCAAAAATTATATTTCACGATTAGCTTTTTACTATTCAAAATATCACTCTTTCCTAATCAAACCTGTGATTACAGATGACATAAAAGAAAACATGATTTCTAAATGTTGTCAATGTCGGGTTGAAAATCTGCTTGCCCGATCGGGCCACCAAAATATGACTTTTATACATTTTGCTGGCCCCAAGTGCAATTTCACTGGCCCCGGGCCAGCGGGCCAGTGCGAGTGTCGAGCCTTGATGTAGAAGTAAGAGGGCACGTAAACCGAGCATCTAGGCCCGCTGGCCCGGGGCCACACAAAATTAGCTCCGGTCCACCAAATTTCATTGATCCTAAATTCTACTGGCCCGTTCGGGCAACCAAATTTAACAGAAATTGTTATCTTATTCTTTGTATGGGGCTACCAGATTTAGGTTCCGGGCCACTCAAAGTTGAACAATCTTGTTTTTACTTGCCCGATTGGGCCACAAGGCAAAAGGGTTAATTTCTAGCATTGTATTGGGGCAAGTCAAATTTCATAATGTATGATTTTACTCGCCCGAACGGGCCATTACAGAAAAAAGATAGCGTGGAGGCTTGCCCAGCAACAGGGTCATAGTCAAACATGTACACCATCACGTTACAGGTTCAACAGGAAGTTTTTCATTCAGAATGTGAACCTGTATACATGTATGTACACAGGATGTTCATGACATTGACATACATGCTTGGCATGTGTCTGTAGTGTATATATTCATGCATGTAAACATAACCGACCAGTACAGTGGCATTGTTGAGGTCAACCCAGACTAAGAGAGAGGGGTAGGGGGGCAAAGAAGGGGCGAAGTCTCCCAAGGGAAGCAAAGGGGGTAAGGCTTTGCATGGGAGGGGGGGGGGGGGGGGGGGGGGGGGGCAAGAGCTTGTAAATAAGACGAGTGCTGGTTATGAGTAGAGGGGGGACAAGAGTTCTGCTCGATCCCCTTATTCAAACGGGGGCTAGGGGGTAAGATCTCTCATGTTTGAAAGAAAGGGCAGTGTTGGTCATGAGCTCATGGGACAGGGGAGGCACAGGTAAGGGACTCTGATAGGCGGCACAGGTCTTGACCTTATCTTAAATTGTATGTCCTTAAAATGAGTCAGCTTTAGTCTTACAATGTAGATAACATAACCCTGATAAATCATCAGAGAAAAAACAATATTTATAAGAACAGTGACATTGTGGTCATTGATAACAGGTCAAGTCAAGTTGTTATTGAATGAACTGATATATTGATAATGTTCCCTGTAATAACATGTAACATCAATCCTACATTTGTAGGTTAAAGTACTGATCTGAATCTGTAAAGTATGTCAGGTTGAAAGATATCATTTACTCCTTGTACACGTTCTCTTTCTCAGTTCCTATGAAAAATATACTGGTACCGAATTATGTTTCACTTAGCAAGAATTTTGATAAATATGAATTAATTTGTGGGCACACTGGGGATTATTTCAATTTAAAGCTATAGTCTCGTTAAATTGGAAAAAATTAATGCTAGTCATTCTGGTAATTGTACCACCTAAACATCAACAATTATAAATTCAATGTTAAATTTACAATTTTCAGTACACATTTACTACAAAATTCTGCACACATGTGAAAAAAGCACCCATCAACTACTACTCCCTGTGTGGTTGGAGGCATACTTGTATGTTATTGGCTTTATTTTGAGAAGGCAGTCACAGGGACTAATCTTTGACCTTTATTTTGTTTTCTCTATATCAAAGATCTAAAGAATACCCAAATAAATGTAATGTTTTTGTTGACAGATGTAAAAAGATCAACTTCTCCCTTATTGTGGTATCTATGCTGGAAGTATTTTCCAGGGATATTGGTCTTATTTCCAAGAAAACATGTACATACTGTATACAGTAGATCTACTCTTTGACTAATATTCTGCCAAACAAGATAACAGCTTTGAATGTATAATTGAGATCATCTTTTCTATTTTACATTCTACCACAGGTGTAGAAATAGCATCAACATCTCCCGTATTGTGTTATCTATGCTGGAAGCATTTTCCAGTGATATATTTCCAAGAATTCTGCCAAATAAGAAAAACCGCATTACGTATGTACATGTATGTATAATTGAGAGCATCTTTTCTCTTTCTACCTACATTCTACCACAGGTGTAAAAATAGCATCAATTTCTCCCTGAGTGTGGTACAGATGTAGGAAGCTTACACAACAGAGTTCGGTCTCGTTTGTCTTCAGGAACCGAGCTAAGAGAAGAAGTCATGCATGCTTATTTGAAATTCCAAAATTAATGGAGACGAAAATTTAAAAAAATTAATAACTAAGAACATTTATTCTCTTTACATTCTACCACAGGTGTAAAAATAGCATCAACTTCTCCTTGAATGTGGTATGGATGTTGTAAGCTTACCCTACACATCTAGGCCTTAATTCTCGAAAGCATTCCAGGGAAACAAAGCTACTCAAACAAGTCATTTTTTGTTGCACCATATCAACATTCATGAAAAAGAAAAAGGCAAACAATTAATAACTACGAACATTTATTCTCTTTACATTCTACCACAGGTGTAAAAATAGCATCAACTTCTCCTTGAATGTGGTATGGATGCTGGAAGCCTACACAACAGATCTAGGCCTCACTTCTCGGAAGCAGTCGCGAGGGACCAAGTTACGGAAGCTGGTCCTGTCGGAAGAGCTACGGCCCAAGATCAAGCGAGACTCACTCTCGACCTCGCAGGCTCCGACCCCAGACCTTCACAGCCCGACCACGGTGGTGTCCCCTACAAAGAAGACGCACTCAAGGTCAAGGTCCGATGCAACAGCTGGTAAGCAAGACTAGTTTGATTAATTATGAAAAATGATGATGATGGTGATGAAGAGACGGCAAAGATGACAACAATGATGATCATTACGATGTAAACAAGGATGTTGATGACAATGATAATAATTAGTTTGAAATATCCTTTGCTGTAATATGTGACCAGCTATATAGTCCGTGGGCCAGAGGGGTCTACCTGTGACCCCCCCTATGATCCTCCGACTTGGGTGTCATTTTGTTCATTGATATGTCTAATGTTAGAAACAAAATGTTAACAAGAAAAAAACTCATATACACTATGTTTTTTTACTACTTTTTGGGAGGTATGTAAAAATAGCACTTTTTCATTTTTGCTGCATTTCTTAGGGTTGGTGAAAATTGAGATTGCGTTAAGTGCTCTCATTTGATAATGGCTAGGTCTTTATCAACTAAATTTTGCTGATACATATTTGTATATATGCCTAAGACACAGGAAAAGTTTTATGGTCAAAGTTGATTGGCTTCATATGATTATGACGTCATCAAATTTGCATATGAAAAATCATGGGAATTTCAGTAAACAAAACGGTCAAAAAACAATGTTCATTAGTATAGTTTATTTTTTTCACCATGAGAATGATGATAATGAGCTTAAACTTATTATGTCTATTTCTGAAAGTATATTCAAATCAGAAATGCTATTATCCTTTGAATATATTGTACAAAAATGACATTTTTTATTACGTAATCACCATGCGTCATATGCAAATGTAAGGCATATGATGGCCATTTTGTGTAGGGCAAAAATCGGTACATATTGCTCCCTCTTTAATTTCTTTATTTTAGAACCAATCACTCTCATATTTGGCACATATGTAGAACTAGTAGGGCTCTTCTGTTTGCAATAAGTAGAATTTCAAAAGGTCATCATATGAGGGCGCTATTTACTAAAATTTGATAAAAACATACAAAATCCTTTAAATTCCGATAAAAATGTTTTTTTTCTCTATCTGCCTGATTTGTATAGACAACTTGACATTTTGTTTGCATTATTATGCAACTTTACTTTTCCTAGAATGAAATTAAAGACTGTTATGTTGTATCTTATATCTTTTAGCGTATAGATAAGGCATAACTCCCTGTACCCTAAAAGTGCAATAGGGAATACAGTGCGCTACACATAATTAACTATTTCGATTATTTATTCAATCCTAACCTGAATCTAGTCCTGAGTGAGATTTGCGATAGCATGTTTATTACGATATCAAATTAAGGCAAAATGTATGGGGACGTCTTGCCAGAAACTTGTTTTTTCTAAATATTTTGTATTATTATCTTTGGCATCACTTTTTTTTCAGAGAAGAGAACAAATACGTCTCGTTGACAAGTTCATTATTTGATCCCTCCTCAATTATGAATTTTTGTCTCAAACTAATGGTTCTGTGTTGACAAATGGATTTTGCTTCATCAGTTTCCAAGTCCATACTTACGAGGACGATAATAATATATATTTTAATTTTTACGGGCTAATTAAGGCAAAAACTGTCTGAATGTGACCTTCAAAGTGAATTAATAAATACATTGCGATATGATGTTTTTACGTACCATTTGTTCGGGCCAGTTAATCTAGCACTGGGTAAGTTGTTTCTGTCTGAATATATTTACGAATAAAAACATAACAAACACAAAATACATCTAGTCAGATTTAAAAAGAAAAATGTTAACTCTATTACTTGTTTGCTTGGACCACCATTTTGGTCAGAAAAGGGAACAGCATACTACGTTTCATTAACAAGGATAAACATTATTTTCTTAAAATTAAAAAAAAGTTCACATTTGATAATACGGGAACTTCATGTTTATAAGTTTGGGATTACTAATGCAGTATTTTTGTACACGCTATACCAGAGAAACAGAGAGTTAACCAAACTTATAGCACAGGAGCAGTCTGTGGGTACAGAATTGTTTTGTATCTTCTGCAATTCTTTTTCTTTAATAAAGATGAAGCATACTATTCATATTCATCAAGCAGGATTTGACATCAATGTTTATTTAGAGCAATTAAGTGGAGACATTCCATTAGTCATTGACACATGTGAATGGTAAAGATAAAGTTGTAGCCGTTCAATATAATTTGGTCTTCCTCAGAACCCTATATTTGGAAGGATCACGGCCTGAAAAGCCACTATGGCAACATTGTTGATATCGATTCGCTGTTTTATCCCCTGTGTGGGAAACGGTGGCAGAGCATACACACTTTTAAGCTTAAATAACAACGAAGGAATAAACGACACATATCTGTCGAACTCTTTCCTTTTAAATGTATTTTCTTTAGGAGATATCCATGGCATACATGGCTACAAAGATCAATGTGGCCATGTCGATAACAAACGGTAAGAAACCCTGGTCAACCATCATCATCAATGACCCGAAGGGGGAGGGGGGGGGGGGGGGTGGGGGGTACTCATGTATATTTGCAATACAGGTATGTGTTGCTTCAAAGACCCCTGTTTTTACAGCCGATCCGGCCGCTCCTAAGGTTCCCATTTTCATTTTGAAAAAGCCAATCGCCGCTCCTATAAGTCTCATTTTCATCAAAACAATACAGGGCCGCTTTTTTTTCAGAGCTCTGCCTCGATAATAGTTGGCGATAGACAAGTGCTGTAGATAAGTCTACCTTTTCTACGTTGTAGAATATCACCCGTACAGTGAAGGCATTATCTGCTGCAGATTGATAAACTGTTTGCTTTCAAAGGAGATTATCGGTTGTTTGTGTTTATTACCCCCACCTTTAATAGCAGTTTGGAGCTTGTTTCATTCATCATTTCGTACCACCATACAACTTTCTGCCAATGTCGGGAAAACTGAGCGCTACGTCGTTGGCCTCTGTCGGATCTTTGATTGTGCATATTCCATGTACCATATCACAACTAGGCAGGTGGTCAATGATCTGAGGGGCTTGACCGCACTCGCATTCTGATGCACCTTCGATGTATCCCCAGTTCAACATGTTGGCTTGCATCTTCCCACGCCTGCCAAAGCCTATTCCGGCTACGCAAAGTCACCTAGGGATGCATGGTTGAATCCTGTGGACAGTTTCTCTGACGGCACCATAGGCGTAGGCTACCGATATGTCCTAGAGCTCAGCCTCTCTTCTCAGAGTTTGAGCCTTCTTGAAGACACGCTGTAGTCCAGGGGTTCAACAGATCATGAAATGAAGCTTTTCCGTGACTTAAAGCGCCGAGGATGCTGTGGGTAGACATGGAGTGGGTGTCCTTCACCTCTGTTTGTCTCAGCCGTTCCTCCTGGCTAACAGCAGCCCTCCTTATTACAGCTGGGATACGATGCCAGAGATTAGGTATACGTTATTAGTTCTCGTTCGTCTCATACATCATGATATAACGGCAACTTTTGTTCTTCTTGGCATGTGCTGAGCTTTCCCATACCCGTGCAGACATATTCTGCAACATAGTAACAGAGAGCCAGAGCTGATTGTTGTTTGGTTTGCACCCCACTTGGATGTGCTCAGTTTGTCAAGAAAGGCATTCGTGGAGCTGACCTTCCTGGGTGATACAGGCCTTGTACTCTTGAAAGATCTATCTAAGTTCACCCCTATGTAGACAGGACTATCACAGTGTGCCCATCTAGTTCCATTCCAAGTGATCTTCAGTTTCTGGTTTGCATGCATGTTCTTCAGATGAAAGGCGCATATTTGAGATTTAGTTTAATTGAATTAGCCTTCAGATGGTTCTCTTTGTAGTACAAGTATAGGTTGGTAAATCCCTCACACAAGGTGGATTCTGCCTGAGGGAAGTCATCACTGTGGGTGGTGATACACACGTCGTCTAATAGATGAAACTCCTGGTCTCAGAGTAGATATAGGTATCAATGACAGATCTACGCCCATGGATGTTGTACAGAGTTTGGCCAGAATGCTTCCTGCGCCAACGACACTTCTTTCCAGACAGCTCGACGAAGAAGCGTCTGTTTTCAATCAGGGTCTTCACCATGTCGGTGAAGTGCATGTTGTTCACATTCAGTAGTTTGTGTAGATTATGTGCACAGTAGCATAAGCTGCTGAGAGGTCTACAAACACAAATCCAGTTAAGACATTTACTGGAAAACATCTTCTATATGTTGGGTAAGGTTAAGCAGTTGTCTTGTGCAATACTTCCTAGGCTGGAATCATGCCTGCTCATTCATCAGAGATGGTTATACAACTGCACTTAGGTGGGTGCCTGGGTGGGTCAGAATTAGTCGCTCGAACAGCTTAAAGGTGTGGGAAATAAGTGAGACTGGTCTGTAACGCTTTGTTGTTGATGGGTCTTTTTTTGGAGCGTGCATGGCATGTTCTGATGGATGTCGTTCCATGACAGGGAAAGTGTCCTCCCAACAGTTATCCACACATGTAAATTGTTCAGGATTGTAGTGAGTGTGATCTTAATGTCAGAGATTACTTTTTTTGTTTTTGTGCTCTTGACAACAATTCACAAGTTTTCAGCATAAATTAAAAATGCTTCAGCAGTTTGGTTAAGTGAAATCAATTGTAATCTCATTTACATGTTTAGGATGAGCCAGTGGCTTACAGTTCCATATGCATAGACAGCAGTTGGTTTTAAGCCATCTTCTATGGACTGTGGCAAATGAATTACTTAGCTCGTGATTTAGTATTGGTCATGAGCCAGCCTGCCCAATATTGGGGTGCTCTTTTGTGATTGCATGGTGCTGGTTTAGGATAAAGCGCTTCAAAAGCTTAAACATGTGGCACAGAAGGCAGATGCTTAATTATTTTATCATTCTTTATGATAATTTCCTGGCATAACGATAGTGATACTTTGGCATTATATCTGATCACTACAGTAAATGAGACAGACGGTGTAATGCTTAAGTTCCGTGATAAAATTCGAGGTATACACTATTTGTCACCCGTATTTGCTTATACCATTTATTTAAAGTAAAGAAAAACAAACAGCATGAAATATGGAATCTAACTGACATCAGCTATTGCCACAACCATGCGTTCACAGGCCTTCATGCTAACAGATCATTTGTGAGGTGTCAGTGATTAACTGAATGTATTTAGTATCCCGTGTAAATGTATTATGAATATTGAGACATAGTACGTTTATTTTAGTAAAAAATAAGAGCGCAAATGTTGCAAAAGGAGTTAACAGTTCTACACACACAGACATTCCCCTGCATGTGCCTCTATAAATTCTAGACAACTTTTCAAGATCTAAAACATTTTTCAATGTGGTCGTTAACTTTAATTTGCATTCAATTCATTTGCCACTTTCTGTCACCATGGTAATCATTTAAAGGCATGAATGTGTACTCATCTAGTTGTCACATGAAGTTTATGTCACTTTTGGAGGGTAGGTATATCAAATAATGAACTGTAAACAAGAGATGTTCATTTGTTCTCTTTTCTGAAACAAACAAATGTGATGCCAAACAGAAGTATAATTCAAATATTGAAAAACAAGTTTCTGACCAGAATTTTCCCAAAACATTTTGTCTTAACTTGATATTGTAGTACATGCTATCAAAAATCTGACTCAGGACTAGATATACATAGGGTTACTACTAAGTGAATAATCTGAAATTGTTTGTATGTAGCGCAATGTAATCCCCATTCCACTTTTAAGGTACAATTCAGTCTGAGTTATAACTAATTTAGACCCTAAAATATACAAGAAACAACATAACAGTCTTCAATTTCATTCTAGGGAAAGTAGGTTGCATAATAATGCAAACAAAATGTCAAGATGTCTATACGAATCAGACAGATAGAGAAAAAATAAAATTTTTATCAGAATATATAGGATTTTGTATGTTTTTATCAAATTTTAGTAAATAGCGCCCTCATTTGATGACCTTTTGAAATTCTACTTATTGCAAACTGAAGAGCCCTACTAGTTCTACATATGTGCCAAATATGAGAGTGATTGGTTCTAAAAAAAAGAAATTAAAGAGGGAGCAATATGTACCGTTTTGTGCCCTACACAAAATGGCCATCATATGCCTTACAATTGCATATGACGACGCATGGTGATTACGTAATAAAAAATGCTTTCAGAAATAGACATAATAAGTTTAAGCTCATTATCATCATTCTCATGGTGAAAAAAATAAACTATACTAATGAACATTGTTTTTTTGACCGTTTTGTTTACGGAAATTCCAATGATTTTTCATATGCAAATTTGATGATGTCATAATTATATGAAGCCAATCAACTTTGACCATGAAACTTTTCCTGTGTCTTAGGCATATATAAAAATATGTATCAGCAAAATTTAGTTGATAAAGACCTAGCCATTATCAAATGAGAGCACTTAACGCAATCTCAATTTTCACCAACCCTAAGAAATGCAGCAAAAATTGAAAAAGTGCTATTTTTACATATCTCAAAAAAAGTAGTTAAAAAACATAGTGTATATGAGTTTTTTTCTTGTTAACATTTTGTTTCTAACATTAGACATATCAATGAACAAAATGACACCCAAGTCGGAGGATCATAGGGGGGGTCACAGGTAGACCCCTCTGGCCCACGGACTAATAGCAAAACCCTGCACTTGTCGGTAATTCATGTTTAAGTTCACATAATGTGTGTAAAAGACTTACGATTGTAAAATTTAAACAATCATATCTTCGCCAATTATTGACCAATTATTGCTTTTGCAATTATGCCAGCCCACACACAATATTGGCACTTTCTCAACTCTCTTGAGAGCATAACTCAGGGATGCCAGAGTTCCGGCTATAGCCGGAATTCCGGCTTTTCCGTTTTTTTTACAAAAATTCCGGCTCAAAAAAAAAAAAAAAAAAAAAAAAAAAAAAAACGATTTTTTTTTTTTTTTTTTTTTTTTTTTTTTTTTATTTATTTTATTTTTTAATTTATTTTTATTTATTATTGTTTTTTTTTATTATTATTATTTTTTTTATAAATATTTTTTCAGGGGATATGATCCCCAAAATAGGCTCAGATTGCACCAGAGAGGATCTGGAACCCCATAGCTTCCAGGGCCCTAAAGCGGGCCCTGAACCCCGGCTAAAGGGACTTCACACTTCGCGCTCGTGATGTGCGCTTCGCGCGCATTATTTTGAGTCTCCACAAATTTTCAGGCCCTGGAGCCATTTGCCACTGGCATCCCTGATAACTTCTAAGTAGCTCATTTGTTAATGAGAATGTCACTCGTCTCTTCTACCTGTTCCTCATTTCAAGATATCTTGTTGATTCAGTCACAATTTGCATTATAGTTATAGGTTTTAGCATAATTGAATATTTAAAGTAAATATGATAAAATTAGCTTATCATGTAATTATGCACCATTACATGCTATCTATGATCTAATGTTTCAAGTCTATGGTTTTGTACTCTTCATCTAAATCTAACTCGTCCTGTTTTCTATGTGTCTACCTCTAGCAATAACGACAGCACAGCTACGCCAGCCTCTAGAGCCCACCAGGGGTTGCCTAGGTGACCTCACATCAGGACGCGCCTTTGACAATCAGTGCACATGCTTTGATAACTCGGAGAACAAACTCAATGAGTTGACAGGGCGCCCTCAAGCTGTGAAGGAATGCCAGTGTCAGGTTAGATGTTATTTCAATGGTCAAGTTAAAAATGGCAGAGTAAACTCATTATGGATTGTTTTTGTTTGTTTTGTATCGCCCTATTATATGATCATTTGTAATTAAATGCTACATTGACCTATAGATGAATATTCATTACACATGTTCATCTAGAGATATCTTAGGGTGTATTCTGATTCTATGGATAGAGTGGATCCGCTAGCAGAAGGACACTCAAATGTCCAGTTATTGAACAACAAATACTATGGTTTTGTAAATGGAACATATTCTAATTTCACTTCATAACTTGGTAGTTTTGTTAGTCTTGTTTAGAATTTTTCTTAATTTGTTCATAGTTCTCGAATAATATATTGTTACATTTTGACTTAAGTTTGTTGTATTTTTTAGTATGTACTTTTCGATTACACTATGTTAAGTTTAAACAACCAACACAAAAATCAAATTACCACTTTTGCTAATAAACTTCTGACATATATCTTCTGTCTAGGCCCCCAGACTAGCGCCCATGTTGGAGTTCCTCAATGCCTTGATGGACATTGGCAAGAGGTTACAAGGCCTGCCGACCAGGGAACTCAGAAGTAAGTAACTTTCAGGTTCACTTTTAGTTTATTTATTATTTCATATCCACACAAAATCTATATCCACAAAATTTGCTTAGTGTATTGCTAAAATGTCCTATAGACTAAGTGAAAATATAAGTTTGTTATGTTATTGAAGGGTTGCAAAAAAAGTTCTCAAGGGTTGGCTGCAATAGAAGTAAGTTAAAGGTTTGGGTACAGCAGTTCCAAATCCTATTGACAACAAATCCTATTGACATAATGTTGGATTTTGAGCCACAAAAACAGGAAGAAAGTATTGATGGTACAAGGTTAAAAATAGGGATTGAAATGGATGTTCATGTTTTAGCTGAATATGAATATGAGAATATGAAGTCCAACTAGACTGATGAAAGATGTACATGTATAAATACAGGGTGGCGCAAAAAAAACGGAACGGGGCACTTCCCAAAATATAATACCACAATGTTTATGTTCATCGGATAGGGTGTCCTTTCCAATGAAAAACGATACCAAGAACAATAATTTTGGTCAGGTCGTTTTTGTTTGAGGACGCAGTGAGTGAGACCATGTCAGGTGCCGATTTATGTCGATTTCGACCTAGTCAATGCCAGTTTAACCGCACTCCTTGCCCGTAATACCATTCAGCGACCAGGCCCATTCTCTCGGCATACGGCTGAGTGCACACTAACAATAGTGCGCGATGCTCAACGATATGAACGGCGGTTCGTGCGTTTCATCAAGCGCTGGCTCAATACAAATTGACAAAAAAGAGAACCTGACATGGTGTCACTCACAGGGCCCTAAAACAAAAAATACACGACCAAATTGACTGTTCTTGGTATCGTTGTTCATTTGAAAAGACACTCTATCCGATGGACATAATACATGTGTTACTTTATTTTGGGAAGTGCCCCGTTCCGTTTTTTTTTTGGGCCACCCTGTATAGAAAGAAGCAAGGGTTAGAGGAGCATTGATGAATTACGCAAATTTCATTATATTATATCAGTACAGATCTTGAAAGTTCATATATATAAGAAATATGAGTTTGCTGATCATAAAGAATATTAAACAAGAAAGAGGGAAGTTGTATTAATTCTTGTTTCCCTATTCTGTTTTGCGATTCTCAATCTGCAGCTAGTAGATTATTTGCGGACCTCCAGATGTTTAATCTCAACCTCCCATTCAGGATACAGATCTCATCCACTTTGTCATGTTAGCATCAAGCTTTGCATAAGAATATGACTATGTAATAACATTAAAAGATTATTAATAATGTTCTTTCTTGCAGCGAGTAGATTATTTGCGGACCTCCAGATGTTCAATCTCAACCTCCCTGCCAGGATATGGATCCCGTCCACAGCGTCCACTGAACACCACATCGTACGCATTCCACACACAGCAGCTGTGGTCCTCAATTCTAAAGACAAGGTATGTTGAGTAATTGATTTTTTAAAGAAATACATTATACAGAATTTAACTTGGGCTCATATATTGTTCCTTCATGGTGATCCCCTTCTGACTTGACCTTGGTCGAGCCACTGTTTTTTGTTTAAATACATGAATGAAACTAAAAACTTAGTCTTTGTTTAACATTGATTGGATACCTTGAAAATTGGTCTGTCTCAAATACACATGGCAATAGCATTTTCTCTGGTTATCACCAGGCACCCATCATAATCTTAAAGGGATCTAGTAACTTTGTTTACATGTGCAAAAAGTGATGACTGGTTGATACAATGTATATTGTTGTTATCTGATATGTCCACTAGGTGTTGTGTGAAAATTTCAAGTTAAATGGACGTTATATGGCCGAGTAATGAGCAAAAATGCAAAGTGATATTCACTAACTCATTGCACTCACTTTGTACACGGTTTTGACGATCCGTTGGATTTTTTAACATCTGAAAACTTCAATCATAAATATCTTTTTAACGAAAGGGAAATTTGAAAAACCAAAACCTGTCCCATTATTTTATTGCCAATATAAATACAACAAGGTATGAGGGAACCGCAAGAATTCCAATTGGATTTTGAGGATTTGGACAATGTTACTAAGTCCCTTTAACCTTCAACTCTTTGTCTTTTAGCTTGTTAATATAAATAACTTTAAATAAAATAAACTTTGCACAAAATAGTTTAAAATTGCTGTCACAATATTCAAGTGATTTTTAAAATTTTCTTCAGGCACCATACCTGATCTATGTAGAGGTGTTAGACTGTGAGAACAAACACACATCACCGCTGCCAGCAAAAATCTTGGAGAATACTTTGAGGTATACCAAGTCGGAGGAGAACCTGAGTGGCTATTTCCATGGCGACTCAGGGGGCGCCCTTCACACGCCTCCAAACATGTTCCCCGTCTACCACATGAACGACTCTGATCATGAATGCTGGTCACAGGAAGATGACGAGATATTACAGGTAAGTTTAATACTTCATCTTTTTTTTCCTCATTTCGATTCAGGTTCAAGTTTCTAAGTGTATTCCTACAGCCGAGTTAAAACAGTTTAAAATATAGAATATAACTGTGAAATAAATATACAGTGAAATGTAAACAGTTAGGAAATCATTTATGCAGAAATCATTAAAATAAGAGGAAGCCGTCCACAATACTGAACATTTAACATGTATGGGTGAATAACATGTATGGCAATACTCAAGGTGCTCCTGGAAAATGTGTTCTAATAATGTATGCTAGGTCTTGGCGAACCTTCTAAATCTTTTTATTGTATTTCACAGCAATATTATACTTCTAGTGATATGAGGATAACTGTCTAATGTGATCATACACAGTGCATGTATATCATTCCAGTCTGCAACTATATCAGTTCTACCAGTTGTTGCATAAAGAGTTGTGATTAATTGTAAGTCAGAAAATAATCAAAATATGCACATCTGAGCCAATCAGATTTGCACATTTAGGCACATTTTCAGACTTGGAGTTTAATCAGAACTGTGCAATGGATCAAAACTCTTTACGCAACACTAGTGACGCAATCTCTCCATTTTCTTATGAAAGTGTAACAAGCACAGACAGTATACATCGCTGCTGAGGATATCAGAAGAATGGTTTTCAGTTTTAATATTCGTTTCTTTCATTGGAAAAATGAGAAGACCTTATTACAAAATCTTGCTAACTATTTATTTTTATCTCCAGCAATACTCCAGCTATTCCAAGAAGTCAAGTTTGAGTGACACTATCTCTCAGTTCTCCCGCAAGAGTGTGACAAGTACAGATAGTAAGGAACCAGTCTATGTCACTGCTTGTGGTATCAGCAAAATTTTCTCAGTTATCTTAATATTTTATCTGTTTCACAATTTGTTTAATTAATAGCAATACTCAAGCTATTCCAAGAAGTCTAGTTCGAGTGACACGATCTCCCAGTTTTCCCACGAGAGTGTGACGAGCACAGACAGTAAGGAGCCGGTCTACATTGCTGCTGGGGATATCAGAAGAAGACTGACAGACTCACTCACTGCACCATCTACATCATTCAAGGTGAGAGGATAGATTTTCTTCAAACAGCTACCATGTTTATTCAAAAGCCCCAAACCATAGACTGTTATCCACACGAGGCACAATAAGGCAAGTTAAAATAAAATATATGAATAACTTTGAAAAAGTATGATGTCTGAGGCGACATGGAGCACTTTTTTGTTTTCCCTTAAATTGTCTCGGCATGCTTAGTAGTGTTATGGACAATGGTTAGATAAATTGAGGTTGAATTATTGTTTTAAACAACAACAAACTCTCCAGTCTTTTTCTTCAGTCTTTTTTCAGAGTCGCATAATTGGCCTTTTGTCTGTGCCTATCATGTGGAGCTTGAGATGTTCCAAAATGGAACAAATCAAATGTAATATTAAATAATGTTCGGTTCTTTTGACAGCACGATCCCGAGGACCCATCAGCCTCTGCGTTGAAGGAGCCCTGGGATGAGAAGGCTATTAAAAAGAATCAGACAATATAATAATAATAAAAAATAATAATATCCACTATTTATATAGCGCCTATCACGATTGATAATCATCTCTAAGCGCTTTACAATGTTATTATTACCCCGGTCATAGGATACAATGCAAACCAGCACACATTGTGTGCACCATCTCCACTCCCTGGGGAATATTCCTTCCAACAACAACAAATATTTGTTTTTCACAGTCACATAATTTGTCTGGTAACTGCATATCAAGGGGAGATTGAGATATTCTCCCTAATATTTAAAAAAAATTAAATTCTGTTCTTCTCAGCATGATCCCGAGGACCCCTCAGCCTCTGCGTTGAAGGAGCCCTGGGATGAGAAGGCTAAGAGGATCAGACAATCATCACCGTACGGTCATCTACCAAACTGGAGACTTCTATCGGTCATCGTCAAGTGTGGGGACGATCTCAGACAAGAACTGTTGTCATATCAGTTTATCACACAGCTTCAGGTAACTATAAACGGTTTCTTTATATTTGTTGTAGTTAACACATTTAGCTATATCAGATTATAATTTGAAATACTACCCTCACTGACTTTTACCAAACTAGCATCATCTTCTAGTCACTGTCTAGTGTGGAAACGTCATCAGACAATAACTATTGCTCATACCGCTCAACACACCCAACAAGTAACTATACATTTGCAGTACATTTGCAGTAACTATACATTTGCAGTACATTTGGGTTTTTTTCTTTCTATTTTTTTTTTCTTCCGAGTTCCCGGGCTGATCTGCCTTGTGGTCGTCCGGGTTCCCGTGGGATTGATTTTGTTTTGGTTATCTTGTCTGGTCTTTCGAGATGTATTTGTACTTTTAAAAAATGTTTGTTTGTTTTATATATAAGATTCATTTAGTCATTTAACCCTAACCAGGCCGGGGGGGGGGTGGAATCCACCCCCCCCTCGACTTTTCGCGCGATAATTCTGCAACGCGCGCAAGTATTGCCGCGCGACTTCATGAGTTTTTTCATTGAAGTCTTGCGCAACTTTTGAGACCAAATTTGCGACGACCGGGTATACGGTTCTAAAGTCACGTGACCTTTTGTAAGTGAGCGTCGGACCGAAAATCGCCAAATTTTGTGATTTGTGTACAAATCCTATGGAAATTGATTTTTTCCTATAATAGACAAAACCTTCATTATTTTTCATTCTAATCACTGCAGTCATTTAATTTGGGGCTAAAAGTTGTTGAATAATGGTTAATAATTTATTCCATCAAAAAAAATAATAAAAAACAAAAGTAAAAAAACAAAGAAATACATAAGAAATTCAAAAAACAAAGAAATACATAAGGAATTTTTTGGCTGTCGCAATTTTTAATGTTGAAAACCTGATAATTAGGTCATAAAGAATATTCATGCACAAAATTAGCATATTCTGAGCCATATTTAGTGATTTATTGACAAAAAGGGGATGTTTGCATAAATTTGCATAATTAATTTGAAATTGATTTTTTTCAAAAAACTAAGAATGCAATCTTGTAGATTATGTCGCAATCTATCTGTGTGCCAAATTTTGTGGCGGCCGCGCGTTCGGCGACCGAGATCTCAGGGGGGGGTGGAATCCACCCCCCCCCCGGCTATAGCATAGCCAAAATAACCCGGCCTGGTTAGGGTTAATATTATTTGCCTTTTTAATTTTGTTTAATTGTGTTTCATATATTTGTATATTATATTATGTATTTTAATTTGTATCAAGCCAACTATGTTTTATCAGTTGCAATAATAAATGAATCAAATCAAATCAAATCAAGTACTTGTTTGCACCTTGGGGAGCTATGAGTATTGATCATGAGGGCAAAGGTCATCCAAGGTTACAGGGCAAATATACCTGATGATTTTTCTTTGTTTTTGTTTATACAGAGTATTTGGAAGCAAGAGCATGTCCCGCTTTGGGTCCGTCCGTGCAACATCACTGTAACGTCCAACAACAGTGGTCTGATCGAGCCAATCATCAATGCCATCTCGCTGCATCAAGTGAAGAAGAACAGCAAGATGACGCTACTCAACTACTTCTACCGAGAGTTTGGACCGCCCAACACGGAAGAGTTCCTCACCGCGCAGAAGAACTTTGTGCAGAGTCTAGCTGCTTACTGTCTGGTCTGCTACCTGGTTCAAGTCAAAGACAGGTTAGACCATCGGTTGTTTCTTGTATATCTTATTTTTGCTCTACACAATTCATAACCTTCGTGGCTGGAATCAAATATTGTTGGTCTTGCCAAAACTGATGAAGACAGGCAAATTAGCGTCTGTCCTGCTACCTCGTTTTTTAAAAAGACAATTGATAGTTCAGGACATTTACAAAGGGTTATATTGGAAATCTGCCATCAAGGTCTCAGTGCTCAATTTGGAATGTAAAAGTTGTCGAAAATTCCTAATTATGGCATTGATTTCCATAAATTGAATTAACTGTATGCGTAATGGATATGGACTTATGTGGGTTATTGACATCAACTACTACTTCTAATCAGTGAACGCATCCTAGGTCAAATTCCCAATGCTATATTAAAGAATAAACCCTTACTGTCATATTTTACTATTTATTTCCCTGCAGGCACAATGGTAACATCTTATTGGATCCTGAGGGACACATCATCCACATAGACTTTGGGTTCATCCTGTCGGCCTCCCCGAAGAACCTCGGCTTTGAAGCATCGCACTTCAAGCTGACACATGAATTTGTGGAGGTAGGATTACCAGTCGGTTCTCATAACTCTCGCTATAAAAACACTATTATTCTAAGTCTTGCTGTAGGCGCAAAGAGTGTCCGCCTCGTGCACGGGTGATCCCGGGTTCGAACCCAGACCGGGTCATACCAAAGACTTTACAAATAGTACCTTCTGCCTTCTAGCCAGGCGCTCAGCATTTATAGATTGGAGAAGGGAAAGTTAATCACACGAGTTACCAGAGGACTGGCCCTCTTGAATAATGAGATAGGCGCCACCTTATGTGCCAAAATTGGCACCGGAAGGACTTTAACATTTTTTTAAACTTTGACCCAATAATCATCTGTTGCATCAGAAAGATCAAAGTGGTTATATTGCTGATGAAGGCTGTGGATTACAAATCAAATGTTAAGCAAGCCTCCACACTAACTTTTCTTTCTACCTGCCCGTTCGGGCCAGCAAAATCAGGGATGTTAAAATTTTACTTGCCCATAAAAACAATGTGAACAAAGAAGACAAATTAATTCTGCTAGATAGCTCAATCTGCTTGGCAAATATCTCTCTTGTTTCTAGAGAAATAGAAATAACATTTTTCTCTCATAGTTGGAACAGAAATGTTACTTGCCTGATCGGGCAACCAGATTAGACCATTTATGAAATTTTACTTGCCTGACATCAATTTTACTTGCCCCAGGCAATATGGCAAGTGCTAGTGTCGAGCCCTGGTTTAAGTCGGATGTTTGTACCGTGAAACAAATTTGATTTTAAATATTCCCATTTATCTTTCTATCCCTATTCTACAGGTGATGGGAGGCCTAGGCAGTGACATGTTCGAGTACTACAAGATACTGATG
>JBAMJV010007619.1:30000-42671 GCA_037951105.1 Echinarachnius parma
AATGAAGTTGAGATACGCTGAGTTGCTGAGATTTCATGTATTCTTTGGAGAACGGACCAAGCTTTTGCAAAACAAAAAAAATAATATAACGGAGAAAAATGTGACTTTGCATGCCTGCATGATATGATTGGAATAAATTGAACAGTGGTGTTTGTGTAATTTTCGCTATCTCCTTTCGGCTAAAAAAATATTTGGATGGAGCATAAAAGCCTTGCTTGCAGTGAACTGTGGGCCATGTTCTGTGCCCCGTAATGAAAAGACGACTTATCAGCTGGTCAAACAACTCATTGCAAATCTTTATAGGGGCTGAGGGCTTACTTACAAACTGTATGCTGTTTGCTTATTTACATCAAACAAAATCCATGATTTTGTTATATTCATCAAATTCATGATTTCATCTGGATATTTTTCGCTCTGTTTGGCGATAGCGGGAATTCTATAATAATGCTTTGGACTATGTGAGTCATGCTTAGACATACAAATGTCATGCTTAAATGACACGTTAAAAAGAAATGTTAGTGATAGAGAGTGCATGTTGCACAAAAAACAATATCCGTTCAGACCAACTATACTTGTTTTTTAGACCAATCGGCATGGAGTATAGTGTAGACAATGTTCTCATTCTGTTAGAATTAATATGTGTCTATTTGTGTACAATAAAGACTTTTGATGAATGTTGACTTCTTCTGACAGAGGCATAGCACTATTGTGCATGCAATTGCTCATCTTGTGTAAACTGCCTAAATCTTGTTTTTAAAAATCAAAATTTCAAGTCAAACAGATACATGAACATTTTGTTTGGAATGTTATTTTATTTTATGGCTTATTTTATTGTTGTTATGCCTTTGAATGCATTACAATTCTTCAACAGGGTAATGTATGCACTCTTGCACAATTTTCAATTAGTTGCAGTACAAATTAGCAAAAGTAGACAAGAAACTAGTTTCATTAAATTATTAACCACATTTTCAGCCATTCCAATGAAACCTGTCAGTCCCATACGTGCACACGTATGTATGTGCGATTATCTTGCTTTACTCTCTGCTCAAAGGATTTACACATTCAGTGCCTGCAAAATCTTCATATGTGACCTTACACCACAAAACGACCAATAAGTCGGGAAAACTGATTGTGCTGCTTTTCATAAAACATTAAAATAGAAGTCATTACCTTTAAAATGGTATATAATTCTTCATATTTGGACTACGCAAACCCTCTTAAAATAAACACCAACGATTTGGAATATGGCTGAAGCATTTTAAAAATAAGGGAGAAACGGGCCATTTAAAAGATCAGTTTCCATTAAAGCGCTGTAATAAGATCACATTCATTAGATGAAAAAAATAATATTTAAACATGATTTCCGACGCTCAAAATGTTACAGAATCTAGATTAAAATATGCTTATTCAGGAAATACCAAAATCCTAAATCTCATATTTTGAACAAGATTTGACTATTTTAGCTAATAAAAGAGAAACTACCACAGCGACATAATGGTCGTTTTGTGGTGTAAGGTCACATATTATTCTTTTATTCTTATACAGCAACTGTGACCGTAAGTATATATATACTTGTATTTTACTAAAGCCATCATTGACTTTTTAGATATTATTCTCATATGTTGTGTATTCTAACATCCCCCACCTCTTTACACAAATTGGCAACACATAGTCACTTTGATCATTAAAATTCATAGTATAGCAGCTTAGGGCTAGTAAGCTCTCCTGGGAGTTGAGATGGTGCGCAAGATAATTTTGAGGAATTAAACTGTTCCTGATGACCAAGGGTAATAATGCACCCCTGCATAAGGTACCTCTAGATACATGGCACTCTATAAATGCTATATACTATTTTTAACGATCAGAGTGACTTGACGTTGCCAATTTGCGTACAACGGGCAGGGAGAATTCTATGCCTAGTAAAAGTTGCTCATTGTGTCTTGCCAATTGTCTTTATTTGTAAATCATGTTCTCAATTTACGAGAGTAACTTTTTTTGCTCGGCTATTATTATTTTTGTTTATATCGTGGAGATGCTTGCTTAAGCGTTGTTTACAATGTATTGAACTATTACAATTTTTTTCTAATTTATCAAGAATATGTGAATGTGTATTTCAAATACACATCTCCTTACATGACTGTGGGGGAGAACACTTTCAATTTATTAGTAAAGTCAAAACAAATGATTCATTTTTGACATTGTTCTCTCAAGAAAAAAAGGCATTACAGTGGAACCTCTTTATAACGAATTGTGTTATAACGCTGTACCTGATATAGCGAGGTAATACAGGGAAACCTCGTTATAACGAGGTAGTCGGGACTATCAAATTTACCTCGTTATAAGCGGTACCTCGTTATAAACGGCCGAATTAATAACAAACATTTAAATGAACGTATGAATCGGGACCAAAGGATTCTCCTCGTTATAAGCGAGCTCGTTATAACGGGGTTTCCCTGTACCACAGGTCCAGGTTCTATGTATTGTATTACTTTTCAGCCCTGTACGAGATATCCGATATAACAAGGTAAATTCAATGGGCCCTAGGCGCTTGTTATCATGAGGTTTCACTGTATATGAATTGCATCACTTCAAGTTCAAATACTAAAGCATGTTGCTTGTAAGAGCTTATCTACTTTGTTTTCCTCTCATGATAATGGGGAAACCCTGTTATAATGAATACCGTGGGAGTATGGAACTTACCTTGTTATATCAGGATTGAAAGAATAATTTATTGAGCTTTGATCAGTAAATGACCCAGTAAAAGGTTATTTTTTCAGATCCCTTGACCTTTCGATAATTAGGTTCAACTCTAATGACATTTAAAGAATTCTAATTAGTTTCTTAGTTCTTTGTAGTTAATGTATGTCTGTTATTCAAATGTGTTATTGTGAACTATGCAATAGATGAGAGAGAAGTATACATGTTTATTTTCGTACGCCGATCCTTTTTTTTTTTTTTTAGCACGTAGATTAGTGTAGAGATGATTGTGAATATATAGGCTTTAATAGTGTTTTGAATGAGGACATTAATTGTGATTCTATTCATACAAAGAAATACATTTTCTGGACAAAATTAGACCAATGAACATAATAGTTGTTCGGTAAGTGAATGATCTTATTAATTTTGGAATCATTTTGGATATTGCCTTGTATGTTTAACATGACAATCAAAGATGGTGTCTTTGTGGAGTGTTGTCATGCCTGAAACAATGAATGTACTTTCTTTTTAAAGTCTATACATACTTACATGTAATTTATGTCAAATATTGGTAAATGTGCATTAAAGTTATTTGTAAAACAAAAAAAGAGATTGAAATTAAATGATTTTTTAGAGGGCCATATACATAACAAATATACAGTTGCTCTTACTAGACATTTAGCACTTTTGACCAATCAGATATTGAAAAGCGGACAATTTGCAAATTAAATTGAGGGGCCGGGGGTGTATTCTGAAAACGATTTAAAGCTAAAAATGTATTGTATCTACGTCATATCTACATCACTAAAATATATCTTTGCAAATCGCTATTCCTTTAGTACAGTTTAATATTTTAGTGACGTAGAAACAATAAATTTTAACTTAAAATTGTTTTCAGAATACACCCCCGTAAATTTTTTTTGGGGGGCCATCACAAATATAGAAAAATTATTTAACTTGCCCGACATGCCCTCTAGCTCAAAAGGTTAGCCCGGAGCCTTGGCCAAGCAAATGCCTGGTAAGAACAATTGCCCGTTGTTATGTTGTTTCTCGTGGAAAATGGGACAGAAATAAGTAGACTTGTGTGATAGAAATAAATCATGAGGAACAATGAAACGAAAGCGTAAATTGCATGACCTTGTACAATAATATTTGTAGTCTTCATAGTATAAATTATATGTGAAATCGAATGTACAGGATGAAATAAAAATGTACCAAACCTGAGCTAATGGTGTATGTTTTCTACTTGGTGTTTGTTCAGTCGTTCATACAATACTTTTACACTTTTACTCAAAATGAAATACTATACAGATGAGTGCTTTTGGATTGATTTTATTACAAATAATCAAGTAACAATATACATATTTACAATTTACAAAGACATAATGTAGCTATATTTCCAAACTCTTCTTTCAATTAACTGCCCATATGAAAATTATAATCTTTACCTACAAATGTTGAACTTCCAAACAGAATGGATGCTTTGCAAAATGATTATAAAAATATGTGCTCATTCCTTACGGGCACAAACATTTTCATGATGTACACAGACATGTACCGTCTGATGAATGATAAACAAATCTAAAAAGGGATTAAATTGCCCTCACAATCCTATACGTCCCCATCCTAGTGAGAAAGAAAATAATTAGACAATAAATTCAGATATCAAAACAACAACAAACAGAGTAGTACAGTTTTAGTAACCAGAACCTGCACAGTAACATTACAAACTAATAAGCCTGTTATCATTAAAAAAGAGCCATTAAAACACAAGAGGGCGCTCTTTAAAAAGGCATTGGTTTTAACAATTTTTCATACAAAATTATGCATGTGATGTTTTGTTGAAATATGATTAAACTAGCTGTACCCGCGGAAATCCGCGGGTTTTTTGTGAGAGAAAGGCGATGATGATATAGCGATACTTTAAAAATGTATTATTCCCAAAGTATGAGTATTGGTATTTCCCGAAGTGCCCTTGCTATTTGTTTGTAAGACACGGAAGAACTAACTGTCAAATTTGAAAGAACAAACAATTTTAATGACAGAATAACCTTTATTTGATCAAAATCGGTTCAGAAACGGATGAAATATCTACACCATAAACATATTTTTATTCAAAAATTCTACACCGGGGGAAAGTTGTTGATGATAATCTCTATTGAATCATTATTTTAACAAAACTTTAAATGCACAATTTTGTATGAAAATGGCCCAAACCAACCTTTCTTTTAGAAGCGCCCTCTTGAGTTGCAATGACTCTTTATGAATGATAACAGAGGATTTACTTAGTCGTTTGTAATTGTGTATACTTTTCGAGCATGGTGAAATTTTAACTATTATTTTGTACCGTAACGGTGCAGGTTTTGATTACTAAAGTTAAGTTTAACCAATAGTCAACTATCCCTTTAAATAGGACAAAATAAACACGGGCGACTCAATCCCGCCCCGTCCAACGATACATCCGGTCAATGTATTAAATTAGATACAGTTATGCTCGTGTACTTGCTAATAAAGTAGCTTCGCCGCTCCACCCCCCCCACCCCCCCCCCCCCCCCCCCCCCCCCTCCCTCGACCACAATTGCCTGCATGAAACATAACCCCGTGTCCCCTAAGCTTTTCATATCCAAACTAAGTTCTTCGGCGTATATATTTTGTCATATTCTTGTGAAACCCGATGCTGATTTTTCTTTGAAGGGAATAGTAGCTGTCTATAAGTATATATAGTATATGTATTGCATAATAAATGATCAGATACCTCCCACATCCATTCTACCCCCCCCCCCCCCCACACCCCGGCCCCCAGACGTCTGGTATAGTACAAATGTAGTAGCTTCCACTGATTCACGGCTGGCATAATACAATAATCTTACCGCAAGATGGCGAGAATGTATAATCGTGTACGGAGCGAATGAGCAAAAGAGTGACCATTGTCGATGGTCAGTGAGCTATGCAAACAAACTCCGTTACGGCGGGGGTGATTAAGAAGACTCCGTTGGCTTAATACAATGCACAGCCTTCTGCCAGAGTGTTATGAGCGCAGCTAAATTGAAGTTGTCGCATTTTGTCGTCGATGCACTTACAAACACAATGCCAATCGGCAATAGCGATCATAACCATACCATCCGCGTAATATAAATATTGATATTTATCAAAACCTGGGTAGTTTCGCAACGTGTTATATCTAAAATTGTTTCTCAATATATTATTTGTTTTATCTACTCCAATTTATATTCTTACAAATAATTTTACGGCGATAAATTGTTAGTCAATGCTCGGCGCCTTAAGTAGGCAATGCCGCATTGCTGACTTTCCCTTTTCTTCGATCTGGAGGACGACCACGGGGCGGGAGCGACTCGGGAATATCTTATTGTCCTCCGTAAAACGTATATCCTTCGATCCCGACGGTCGGGGAGTCGCCGAATTCTCGGGGTGAGGATATCTCGAGTGGGAGGCATTTGGGGGGGTTGAAGCTTACCGTATTAATATAATAGATAGAGAGATCATCAAAAACGATTTAAAAACCGCTTTTGAAAATTTTTGAAAAAGTGTAAGCATTTTTTTTTTAAATCACCAAATAAATTTGGGGCCAAAATTTATTACGATCGGAAATATTTATTGATATTTCAGCCATTCCTGAACCGATTTTGACCAAATAAAGTTTATTCTGCCATTAAAATTGCATGTTCTTTCAAATTCGACACTCAGATTTTCATTACCTCACAAAAAAATTGTGTTGTGCAGCGCCCTCTCTACCAAAACTGAACTACCCCTTTAAGAACAAGAAATATCATCCTTGTTGCAAATCTGGTGTATATTTTTCTCTACACTTTATCACCACAGCTCTGGTAGGCTCTGTGCTCTTGTTTCTTCATGCGCTCACTACCTAAAGCTTGGCGCAGACAGAAAAGACTCGACCAAATCCGACTGTTTTTCAGTCAGATTGGCTCAGATTGCCTCTCGACGCCGATTTTGCCAGTCGAGAGGCGGAGCCGATTCAACACGATGAATCAGCTACGAACGACCGGGCCCTACTTTAGCCCAACGAAAACCAGTCGGATCGGGTCGAGTCATCTCTGTCTGTGCCGGAATTAACACAAACACACAAACCTATGCTTAAGTCACTGCGTGTGACGCTTATCTTAGTATACTAAATTAGCAAAAGTGGTCAAAATATGATGAAAATTGTTGTTGATTTCAGAGGTTTATTTGCCCATTTCCAGGGGTGTGAGAGCAAGATTGAAAACAAATCTGAAATGAAAAGTGTGCGCAAAGCGCACACTACGAGCGCGAAGCACGAAGTCCCTTAGGCCGGGGTCCAGCACTGGGGTTCTAGATGCTCTCTGGTGCAATCTAGGCTTATTTTGGAAACCATTTCTTTCAATTTAAAATGGTTGGTTTTTGGATAATTTGTTTATTTTGTTTACAGAATTGTTTCATACCTTGATACCTGAGGCTTGAAACTTGACATCTAGGACAACCAGTGTGCTTTTCAATATAATCTGCTGCCTGGAAATACACAAACTTCTGAAACTGGCAAACAAATCAAGATGTTCCACGAGTCCACTCCTTCCATCACATAAAAATTAAGGCTCGATGCAGCCGTGTCACTCGGCGGTGTGCATGCTAGCGCTGCGCGTGGGTAGCGCGTTTGTTCAGGTGAAAGGCCGCACCGCTAAACCTCGGCGCTGAATGCACGTGCGATTTCCGCATGTGCTAAATACGAAAGTGGAACGTTGTACACTGTAGCACTCGATATGTCATCAAAATATGCTAAACCATTGAGTGCTAATACTCAAAATAATCGGAAATTAGAAATGAAAAATAAGCGGAAAATGAAGATTGCTGTTTGAGGAAAAAAATCGGAATTCCGCGGAAAATCAGAGATTTCACAGCCCTGCATTTTATCTAAATAATATTGACACCCCCTGAACCCCAATCTTGACAACTTTCAAAATCACTGAATATTAATAAAACATAAACATAACGGAATGAAGACATGGCGCGGTGTTATTTACTCAAAAATAGACTCAGGAAAAACTCATTGACTACACATTTATGAGCACTCGGCTTGAAGATGTAACAATGGAGTGTTCGCTGTGCCTTTGGTCATATTCTTTCACACAAACAATGGCTCTTTCAAGAGCATAGAGATCCATGCGTTCGCGCCAACGTTCCTAAGTGATCATTGGTAATTGTGCCAGGCAGGTAATGAGTTCTCCAGGAATCTCCACGTCCATAGGATTCACATTTCATTGGTCCTTCCAGTGGTGGTGGTGCAAAACTGCACAAACGGAGGGGCATAATCTCTAGCATGATTCAAGTCAATGCTCCAGAACCCATTGAGGAGGAATTGATGTTAGTATAACACAAAAGCTCCACCTGTCTCAGTCCTCGGTGGCATAATGATCTGTTTGAAGCCTATTATGCTGATATTCAGTCCAAATGTCTCTTTTTAAGTTCCTCTGTTTTCAGTGAATTTCTCCCAGGAAGATCTGCTTGTCACTGGAGCACGACAGAACTGTAAAGGGTGATAAGGAAATGTAGGACAGAGAGAGAAGGGAAAATGTGATTACATGTTTAATCCAAAAGAGTGATGTCAACAAAATATCTGACAGTAACATATCAAATTTATCTCTAATTATAACTTCACAATTTTATTTTCAGTGTGATTTGCCAAGGTAGATCTACTTTTTACTGGAACACAATAGAACTGTGCAGGGTGATACAGGAAATGAAGAAAAGATACGAGAATCAAAGGAAATGTGATTAATTGTTGACTGAAATGAGATTTTTAAAAGATCTAATATAGTGACATCTCTACTTCATCTCTAATTATAATTTATGTTCAGTGTAATTTTCCCAATTAAACCTGCTTGTCACTGGAACACATACAGGATGATAAGGAAACATAAGATAGATACAATAATCAAAGAAAAGATGATTACATGTTGACTGAATCCAGTTTTTCAACAGAAGATCTGACAGTAACATCCCTATTTTATCTCTAATTATAATTCATTTGCAGTGCAATTTTCCCAATTAAACCTGCTTGTCACTGGAACACATACAGGGTGATAAAGAAACTTAGGAAAGATAAGATAATCAAAAGAAATGCTGACTGAATCCAGTTTTTCAACAAAAAGATCTCATTAGTATCTCTGGCCATTGGCACCGGGCCACTGTTAAAGGGATCTAGTAACTTTGTTGACATGTGCAAAAAGTGATGAATGGTTGATGCAATGTATATTGTTGTTATCTCATATGTCCACAGGGTATTGTGTGAAAATTTCAAGTCAAATGGACATTGTATGGCCAAGTAATGAGCGAAAATGCAAAGTGATATTCAGTAACTCACTGCACTCACTTTGTACACAGAAGAAAAACTCGCCCGGAGTTTTTCTTATCTGAATACTTCAATCGTACATATCTTTGTAACGAAAGGGAAATTTGAAAAACCGAAACCTGTCCCGTGATTTTATTGTTAATATGAATACAACAAGGTATGATGGAACCGCTAGAATTATAATTTTATTTTGAGGATTTGGACAATGTTACTAAGTCCCTTTAATGGCGAGCCCTGTAATGATAACTTAACAATTCATTGTCAGTGTGATTAACCAAGGTATACATGTCACTTGAACATGATAATGTTAAACATAAAAGTAAAGAAACGGTACTCCCCCACCAAAAAAAAGAACAATTAATGGTTAAATAATTTTACAGGGAGTTACAGGGAATTTAATGAACATTTTGGGACTTTTCACAAATTTCAGAAACTTTCAGAAGCTTAAAATTTCGAATTTTCATTGCCAGAGGCATACTACACAAGGGCCCTGTTTCATAAAATTGTACCAAATGTAAATGTCCAATCATTTTAACTGCTACTGCCAAATTGCTACATGCTGATTGGCTGTTGGCAGAATAGTTATGATAATTAGACATTAACAACAATTAGAAAAGTTTAACAGAAGGAGGAATGAACTTACATTTGTAAGAAGAACATTAGAACATTTTTACAGAAAAAACTTGAAAAAGAACATGATCTACTCACTGATGGGTTCGTAAGGATGGAAGTCGACCTCGTTGACTGATCCGACGTGGCCAGGAAGCTTGTACAGGATGCGTCTTGACGTCGTGTCCCAGACGTACACATGACGATCAGCTGACCCACCGGCTACTTTACTACCGTCAGGTGACCACCCCACACTCAGGAGGTTCTGTGAAGTATGAAATGAACATATAGTTTACTTACCAGTGATGATTAGCTTAATTTACTGCATTTAGCTTCAACTTCGATACGATCACCACCCTGTTTCATCAAACTTTTGCAATTGTTGTAAGTGTCCAATTATTATAACTACCATGGCAACAGCTGCAATGCTTAATGTTGATTGGCTTTTGACATGGTAGTTACAATATTGGACACTTGCAACAATTGGACAAGTTTTATGAACTGGGCCCAGGTGAGCAATCACACTTCAAGGAGTTTTTGGAAGAGGGATACATACAGCACATAACTATAATTGTTACACTCTGACAAAGCCTACATTGATATGCATACACGGGACAGTACATTGATAATAATGTATGTTGGGGATGGTTTTGTGCTTATTCCACAATTATGAAGGAAGCAAAATCCATCTAGTGAAGTCATAAGAGCAATTGGTATTCTATTTTTGTTTCGTTATTTCACAAAAACTGTTGTTATGACTTAACTAATTTCATGACAAATAAGTGACATTCTTCTATGCATAAAGCACAAATATTATAATGAAGGTGCATTGTGTGTACACTGACAACTGAAAGAGGGAATACTATTTAAAAACTAGAAAAACTTTCACATTTATCTAGATTTTCTGCTTACCTTCTCAAAGTTGTGCTGATGTCCATGAATATCTTCACACATCTCTCTGGAGAGGCAAAGGGTCTCACATCCCAGATTCTCACTGAAATAGAAATCAATGGGAAATTTTCCTTACCCGACATATACAAAAAATTCATTGGTTCAAGAAAGACACTGTGTTGGCTGATATAGAAATCAATGAGACATTAGCTATTACCAGACATATACAATAATGGTTTTGAGGAAGTAAAGTGTATTCTGATCAGTCATGTGCAATAATGGGTTCTAGAAAATTAAAACATCCATAAAACCACTCAATCCAGTGATATAAACTTATTTTAATGGCATCTATTGGGTTAGCAACAAACAATACTTCAACTTTGAGGCAGGACGAATCACTTTCTTACAACAAGGGATTCTTCAAGTTATATCAGTGTTCTTTATCATACAACAGTTATAGAATATATAAAACCTTAGTTGCTATTTATTTAGTTTGAATCGCATACCATAAAATTTGTGTGAACTAATAACCGGCAAAGACCATTCAATGATTTTCACTGCCCTGAGCGGCTGAGCCCCATGTACAAGTATAGTCAAACCTGTGTAAAGTGACCACCTGAGGGAAAACAGGCAAAATGGCTACTTTAGAGAGGTGACCTCAATGGACAGGTTCAATAACAGTTTTCTCAGCAGGGAATCACTTTCAGTGGCCACTATAGACAGGTGGCCACTATATACAGGTGACCACTAATACATGTTTGACTGTACTATTTTTCGTTGCATCCCTGTGTGCTGAAAAACTAGACATTCTACTTACATGTGTTGTCCATGGAGTTAGTGACAATGTAAGACCCATCTGGACTGAGCTGCATGCCTGTCACTGAGTCTGTGTGTCCTGACATCTTGTACAGTTCACCGTTCTTCCTCAAATCCCAAACCTGCACAGAGATAAAGTAAGAATGATAAATTAATAATGTAACATTTTCATTGCACTCTACATAAATTTGAGGAGTAGACGATAAATGACAATTGGAAACACGCCATTCTGAATGAACTTTCCCTGACACATGGTGGCAGCCAAGACAGTTTTGCCTGAACTGTTGGGCTAAGCCGATCTGACAAAGTAAGGCCCATCAAGGAAATGAATACATACATTCCATTAAAACAAACTTTGATTGCACAACTGAACCGCCAAATCCAACAGATATATCTAATACCTAGTTTGGCACCATCCACATTTTCATGGGCAACAACAATTTATAAGTCTTAATTTGACTTGACTCAGCGGGTTACTTGTTGATATGTTGCTTACCTTGATGTCGTTGTCGATGCCTCCTGAGATGATCTGGTCGCTTGTGTCGTTGAATGTCACAGACAGGACTTGGTAGGTGCTCTGGAATGTCTGCACACAGCCTCGCTTTCTTGTGTCCCAAACCTAGTAAAAGAATCAAAAGCAGAGCACAAAACAAACATTACTATCTCGCTTTAATGTTAGTCCCACATTTGAAGGTCAAATTTAACTCTTGCTGTTGAGAACAAATGCCAAGTATCACTGAATGTCACATACAGGACTTGGTACATGCTCTGGAACGTCTGCACATAGCTTCGCTTTCTTGTGTCCCAGACCTAGGAATAAATTAAAAGCAGAGCGCAAGACAAATATTACTATCTCGCTTTAATTTGAGTAGTATATTTCAAGGTCAAATTTAAAATGACTTAAAGGTTTTTTGAGAACAAATACCTTGTGTCTCAGAATGTCACAGACAAGACTTGGAATGTCTGCGCACAGCCTTGTTTTCTCGTGTCAAAACCTAGGAAAAGAATTATCTCTGTACGATAACTCTGGATGATTTAGGCCAAATACCTTGTTTCATTGATTATCACAGAAAGGAGTTGGTATGTGCTCTGGAATGTCCGCACACTACAGTCAAACCTGTCAGCCGGGTTATTTTGGCTATGCTATAGCCGGGGGGGGGGGGGGGGGGGGGGTGGATTCCACCCCCCCCCCCCCCCCGAGATCTCGGTCGCCGAACGCGCGGCCGCCACAAAATTTGGCACACAGATAGATTGCGACATAATCTACAAGATTACATTGTTAGTTTTTTGAAAAATATCAATTTCGAATTAATTA
>JBAMJV010007620.1:0-49985 GCA_037951105.1 Echinarachnius parma
TTTCTTGAGAGACGATCTTTTTCCTAATTCTAAGGCGGACGGAACTAGACAAGGGACTTGAATGGATAATGAAACCCAATTAGAATATTCTACTGGTGGCGAATAGGCAACACTCAATCGGCTCTGCAAGTCGCATGCCCAAATTTGTTTTTTTTAACCTGGTTTACCGGTATTATCTGATGCTTTCTTTGTTTCGTTTTTTTCTTTTTATCTTCCCTATTTTTTTTTATTTAGTCCATCTTAAGGTGAGGCCCCTGACAGAGAAATTCGGGCCAATGAATTGCTCTAAATTTATGAGGCACCACCTCAATTGTCTTTGATTCAAAGTTTCACGATGACTATATACATATTTGTTTGCCTGTAAATCAAAATCATACTGCGTAATCACACATCAAACCAACACATCGCATAGCAAAGCGATCGGCCCGCGCCAACGTGTAATACAAGTGAAGACAAATAAACATGATGAACAAAGCATTGTATTGAATAATCTCAAATTTAGAAGATTTAGAAAGAATTCATGAGTGGTTATTGGACGTCAATAATGATTGATATTCAAGCATGATATGTGTTCATTATACATTAATCAAACCGTGTTAATTTATCCATAATTTGTTTGTTTTGTCTTACTACTTACGCCACCGTAATAAACATAAGCAGGTCAAATTACAGATTATTTTCAAATACAAAAACATGAACTCATTGGAGTTTTCAATAAGATTTTTCTATCATTTCGTATTTTATAATTTACCTACATATAAATTATGAATCATAGACGAAATCATATTGTAAACGTCTGTCACTGTGTGCTTGAGAGTAATACATACATTGGAAAAGCCGTGATGTAGCGACGGGGCGAGGGGGTGGGGCGGGGGTGGGGTGCTGGCTGCGGTGCCCAGGGGCGGCCGTGGGAGGCGCGTGAGTCCGGAATGGTTAGGGTGGGTGTAGTGGGGTCCGGGGGGGCGGGCTAGAGGGCGGGTGGTTGAGGGGTGGTGGGGGTGGGTGTGGGGTGGGGGGGGTTTGGGGGGGGTGCATGCCCCGCGGGGGGGGGTGGGAGGGGGGTGTGAGTGTGCTGAGTACGGAGGGAAATGGCGGGGGTATAGGGTGGGGGGGGGATGGGAGGGGGGCTTTGGGTTGGGGATCGGGTGTTGGGGGCACCGGGGAAGATCGCCGCTGTGTGTGAGTGTGGGCGCACGGGGCGGTTGCGCGATTCCGATGTAGGTGATCGCGTCTTTTCCTTTCAGTTGCTATGGGGGTGGGCTGGCTCTGACTTCTGGTATGGGCGCATGTGATGCGAAGGTTCGTTCGCGTGTAGGTCCAACGACTAGCCGCGTCCCCTGCGAGTGGGGGTGATCCCGTCGGGCCCCCCACAACCTTTTATTCTCAACCACTCGTAGTGTCCCCTTCCTCCCACAAAATACAAAAAGGTGTGCCCCCCCCACCCCCCCAACCACCGCGATATCTTTTTACTACTTGTTACCAATGCCGGTGCGGGCCCCCCCCCCCCCCCCCCCCTCCCCCCCCCCCCAATATCATGTGCGTGCCCCCAAATTAGTCTCGACCACGCTACACCACTGGATAAAGCATGGTCCGTTTTAGGTCCAATTCATAGAGAATTTGTTCTTTCACGATGTCCTGATATATCGAACCGACGACCTACTTATTCAGTTCAGTGCAGTTCAGTTAATTTGTATTCCCCCAAAAATGTCAAATGTATAAAATTGTACAAAGGTGTACAAAGTGTAAAATAGAACTAGCTATAAAAGCACAATGACAACTTAAAGGTAGTATTGAGTATTGGTATTTCCCGAAGTGCCCCCCGATATTTTTGTGTGAGATAATGAAAAACTGACGGTCAAATTCGAATAGCATACAATTTTAATGACAGAATAAACTTTATTTGATCAAAATCGGTTCAGAAACGGCTGAAATATCCATAAATATATTTTTATTCAAGATGTTCTTCACTGGCAATCACCGGGCGATATTTAGGACTTTTTAGAAAAATTTCAAAAATGCTCGAAGACTACTTTGAAAAAAAATCAAAATAGGTTTTTAAAAGTCGTTGATGATATCTCTATTGAATCGTTATTTTAACAAACATTAAATGCAAAATTTTGTATGAAAAAAGGCTAAACCAATGATTTTTTTTAAATAGCGCCCTCTTGAGTTTGTAACGGCTCTTTTTGAATGATAACAGGGGTTTTACTTAGTCGTTTGTAATTGTGTATACTTTTTTGAGCATGGTGAAGTTATAACTATTACTTTGTACCGTAATTGGTGCCGGTTTTGGTTACTAAAGTTAAGTTTGACCAATACTCAACTATCCCTTTAACTAAATTTATGGAAGACGGAGTTTGAACCAGTGTACCACGATAAAATGAACTGGAATTAACTAGGAAAATAGGTAATAAGTTGTGAACGAGACATCAATTCGATAACAACTTCCATGATAATGACAATTAAACTTCTTTCCTGCCCTGTATTTCGAACAATTAAACAGGGGTGTTTCACAAAGATCGTAAGTCGAACTTAACTCTAAGTTTGACTAAAATTATGGTAAGCCATTTGTATAGCCCTGGAATAAATATACTCAAAAGCAAAAATGCAAGAAATTTAGACTTTTCACGAATTTTACTTCAAGAACATGAAATCTCCTTGATAATAGAAAATATTAATGATTTAAATCAACATATCATGCCTTTTAAAAGATCTTTTGTAAACAAAAATTAAAAGAAACTAATTGGCTCTCCATAATTGTGAAGTCCAACTTATAGGATCTTTGTGAAACACCTCCAGACGAAGGTCCCGGTCCGAACAAAGGAATCTTGCCACGACTAACATATTAATCTGAATAATTATTATTTAACAATGATCTGAGAAAGATAGGAACTATATATATAAAGAAGTAGGAAAAATAATAATTAATTTGCCAATTTTGTTAAAATCAAGTTCTGAATTGCAATACGGTAAACAGGGTATAAAATTCCGTCAGTTAATCAAATGGTGTGGTTATCGAACCTATGATATCCTCATCGAAAGAAGAAGGCCCCGAACCAAAGGGTCTTACCACAGAAAAGGAAACTGAACTTATTTCTTCTAAAATATATTCTGAGGAAAGATACGACCTAGACAAAAAAGTAGGGAAATGGGCAGTGACCGCCATTATTTCGCTATCAAGTTCATAATGCGAGTAAAAAAACTATTGCGACAGGTAAATCTTTAACGCTGTTTAGCTCGCATCGAACTAAATATTTCCTCTTTGTAAGACGACGGCCAGAACCAACGGAAAGGAAACTGAACTGATTGATTCTATTCTGAGGAAGATAAGACCCTAGAAAAAGAAGTAGGGAAATGGGCATCGACCGCCAATTATCTTGCTATCAAGTTCATAATGACAGTAAAACTATTTCAGGCCGTAAATCAAGTGCGGAGTGTCTGTAACGCCTTGGCCCCCACTTTCTTTGTGAGACGTCACTCAACGCGGACAGACGTAGAAACGCCTGCGAGCGAGAATAACACGCAAATAAGGGGCGTGTCCAGGAATTGATTCATGTGGGTGGCGTATCCACGAATTGAATTATGGGGGGCGTATCGAATTTTGAATTCGAAAGAGTTTATATTATTTTGTTTTAACTTTTGTTCATTTTTGCTAGCATCATCGGGGTGCCCTTACTCGATAAGCGATATGCTTCTCATAATGCTAACTCTCTGTTATAATTTACTTGTTCAAATTTGATTTGAATCGAATTGAATTGAATTGAATTGAATTGAATCAAATTGGAATATGGATGCGTAACAGCATTGTGTGGAGAGGATGGGATGAGATATGACTAAACATATATTCGTCCGAATATATACCCCGTCATGTATATAGGCTGTAATAGTGCTAATTTCTATTGAATGGGGGGGGGGGTGGGGGGGGGGGGGGTGTGCTTAACTTGGCTTCGCCCCATGCTGGATACGCCACTTCAAATAAAACTGAAATAAAATTGAAGCTTCATAAAGTGTCCTTTGTTTTCAGAGGCCCTTCTGAGCTTAGCTATTCTCGACATACTTTTTGTGTTGACATTATAGTTTGTAGGGCAAATGAAGTGTTGAAAAGTACTTTTTGAAACGTATGATTGGTGTTCTTTAAACAACAAAAAATGTTGCAGCCAAACTAATGTAAACAATAAAGAAGGATTCATCAAAACATTCCATTGTTTCTTTATTTTCATTATTTACAAAGATTTATTATCATCGACGCCCATCACCCACACACAATCATATATAAGAGACAAATATGTGATTATTTGTATTAATTAATTGACAGTCGTTAAAATTGGAGGCACGCGTTTTCCGATTTGTTCGTTACTGACGTACGAAGAGAGTTAAGTATCTCTATGAATATTATACACTGGGGGTTCACTGAAATACGCAACACCAAATTGGTGTCACAATTAAAGGGATCTAGTAAGATTGTAAACATACCCAAAACGAACCCAGAACTCTAGCAGTTCTCTCACACCTGGTTGTATTCGTATTGCCAATACAATCATGGAACATGTTTTGGTTTTTCAAATTTCCCTTTCGTTAAAAGGATATTAATTTACGATTGAAGTGTTCGGATGTTTAACTATCCACTGGATAGTCATCACTGTGTTCAAAGTCAGTGCAATGAGTTAGAGTGATATGCATATAACATCCATTTAACGTGAAATAATTTTCACACAATACTCGGAGGACATAATAAACGAATAACAAAACTACACATTTTTACAAACCATTCCTCACTTTCTGGCTTCTGCACATGCCAACTAGATTCCTTTAGACATGTTAGAGGTGTTAATATAATGATTATAACATCTTTATGATAGCCGTTTGTGTTGGAATAACAAAACACGTAGTTACAAAGTGTTACTTACACCAGTTTTGTCGAAATGGCTCAATGCAAAGGTGCACTATTAAAGTTACACAAATAATAAAGTACTACAGCAAAATATGATAGCAAAGTGTAGCGCTATAATTCAACCAAACTATTTCTCTTTCGTCATAAGTCATATTTCCTTTTAAACCAATGATATAATACAACTTTGAATTACCAGTATTTTCACAGTTGGTATTTCCTCTTCTTTTGTACTATACTCCACAGGACAGTTCCAATATTGAATTTATTCGGTTTTCATAAAGGTGCAACTGACAGGTCAAAATCAGCATGGTATTTCACACCCGTCACATAACGCCCACCCCTATCTCCGCCTCCTACATGCTTAAAGACCACCCTCCGATTAAATCACAAAGGCGTGACTTTTTTGTTGTTGATTTATTAAAGGGATCTAGTAACATTGTCCAAATCCACAAAACTTAACTAAAAGTCTAGAGGTGCTCTTTATATACCTTGTATCCGAATTACCAAAGAAGCATGGAACATGTTTTTTGATTTTTCAAAAAGATATTTACGATTGAAGTGTAGTATAGTCGGTCATCAGCAAAATTGGGTCCTGGATCATCGAGGACTTTGAATTACTGGTGACCGGTCATACTATTACGACTAGAGAGGGATTGACTGGATAATGAAAGGAAACAGTTATAATATCTCTGGTGGCGAATGGCAACACCTTATATGTTTTTAGTAACTTTTACTAGAAGCAATTCAAACTGTAATGTACAATTTATTGTTATTTTTTAAATTACGATTGTAAAGTATTATTCGAATTGTTTATGAATTATTATTCAATTGCTTTATTATTACTCGAGGGGTCCACAATCTACAAGCACTGCTTTTCAGTGGATCCCTCCATTTCCAAACATATCATTTATTGTATATGATTCTTATTTTCATTGTACATCTGTTTAATTATACCATAATGTAACCTTTGTTTTGTTTTGTACAATGATATGTATATTGATTTATGTTGGAAATGAAATAAACTAAACTGAAACTGAAACAATCAATTGCTATACTATACAGGTACAAAATGGTTTAACTGGTTACCGGTAGTATATGTCTTTTTAGGCCGGACTAAAGTTGAGCCACTGATGAGAATTCGGGCCATTGAGTTTGGGAATATTACTTTGCATTTTTGCTCATTACTCGGCCATATAATATCCATTTTTATGGTAACCTTGTCACACATTACCCAGTGGACATAGCAGATCACAACAGATATACATTTTACCAACCATTTACCACAGTTTTCACATGGCAACAAAGTTACTAGATCCCTTTAAAACATGACAATCTCCCAAAATCCGTTCAGTATCGCTGTTCAAATGCCCCAATTCAAATAACGAATACCTTACTTCATTTATATTTGAAATGACTTATCGATCGCCCCATGTTGCGAAATCAGTGCCGGGTGGTTTTATTTGTTTATCAATTAACTGTTTCTTATTTCTAACAGTTCTTTAAGTAGGTTTAAGACTTTAAGTCACGCGTGAGGTAGGAAAATTAACACAACGGGGTGTTAGTTTTTACACCCCTTTTCCGCACTTTTGCCAGACAAAATGTTTGTACTTTCCCGTCCCATAATAATAGAGAAGCACAATAGAACATTCAGACCATGAAACGCGATTTTCAAACAAAATACCATGTGTTAATCATGTAGGCGACGAAAATTGTATAATTTATGTCAATCGTTCTCATAATAATGTACTTTTATAACTTGCGTGTCACAATTACTGTCAAAACTCGACTAAAAATAAATAATATACGATTTATGTCAATTAAGCGTCAATCTTAATTTTTGACCGACTTATTGATTTGATTTTTATGTTCATTTCATTTTCGTATATTCCTTTTTCTCTTATATTTCTGCCGAATGCCGACGGCGGTAATCGTGGTAATGATTACTAGTGCAATATTCAGAGGCCGATTGTTGTTATAACAATAATTGGTTGCTGGGAAGGGACGATTATCTTGTGCACAATCTCAACTCCATGGGGAGCATACTAGCCCAGGCTGCTAGATACAAGACAGCTTTAGGCTATAGTTATAACCCGACAATTAATTTTTCCTGGATAGACATACTAATGCAGGTGTATCAATTGGTTTCGATCTCGAGAAACTAAAAGCCAAATCCCTCTCGATCGTGCCACACCACCTCTGCGAAAAACAGTGCTCCGATCACTGACAGAGCTACCCTACTGAAATAAAGCGAATAAATAAATAAAATAAAAAACCTCCACTCCTTTTCTAATTTTCACAATAACCTTCTTAAATCCTCATCTTGTAACGTCTATGCTGTATTGATATATCAAGGAAGTCAGTCAAACGCCATGGTATAAGGAGCTTTCGCCACCTTAGGCAAAAGACTTATCACTTACAACAAAAACATGTTTAAGGAGGGATAAGCAGGATGAGCTCTGTCAACTTTTTAAAAAAAGCTCAGTCAAGCTGCTAAGTAATAGTTTATCCCCATCGTTGTGAATGATGAGTCTTTAGCGGGAGTGATTCTCCTTATTGCTCGAAGCATGTAATTGATGTTCCCCATTACCCGTTTGACCAAATTACAAAGGGACTCAATTACACGGTATGTAACCATCTTGCAGATTACTTAGTAGTATTTCAAATGAGCACGCGACGCCAACATTTCACTCTCAGTAAAATTAAAATAAAAACTTTTTAAAACGGTCTCACCTATAGGTTTGCAACACTCATCTTATCATTCATGTGTAAATGTGTAAATGTGTAAAAGCTTATAGTCAAGCTAAGTAATAGTTTATATCCCAATCGATGTGAATGATGAATCTTTAGCGGGAGTGAATCTCCTCGAATTACTCGAAGCATGTAATTGGTGTTCCCCATTACCCGTTTGACCAAACTACAAAGGGTCTCAATTACACGGTATGTAACCACATCTAGCAGATTACTTAGTAGTATTTCAAATGAAAACGCGACGCCAACATTTCACTCTCAGTAAAAAATAAAAATAAAACTTAAAAAAACGGTCACACCTATAACAGCAAAACTCATCTTATCATTCATGTTTAAATGTTAAAATAATTAATATGATATAACGTTCAGGGCTGGTATTCCATAAACTAAAAAAAAAACCCACTTTCTTATAATAAACGATTTGTCTAAGAAACAGTCCTTATATACTTAATCAAATATATCATGCAGTATCCATAAACTTTTAAGATAACTTGCTTAAAATAAGCTAATTATCTTATATAAATTGCTTACTGAACATTTTGTCCTAAAGTTAAGCAAGCTTATAGCTTACAGAGGGATTCAAGAGTTTTTCGTATATAGATGTTTAAACAAACTTTAACGTTTTTACTTTCTCGTAAAAAAACCAAGACATACCATATTGACAACGTAACTTGTCCTTAGCATAGACATAATATTATACCGGGCATTATAGCAGTGATTGGAAAGCAGAGACAGTACAAAACGTTGTTCGTGAATTGTGTCATTTGTTAATTAAATCTTGTCTTGAAATATTTGAACAAATTCTCCGTTAATGCGTATAACTTTCAGGAAAATTGTTGTCCTTACTGATATAGGCATAACTATAACAGAAAGAGACGTGTTTTCAAATAGGAAGCAGTATATAAAAACTAATGATTGTTCGTGAATTGTGTAATTTGTCATTCTTATATATCATGTCACTCAGTGGTGATGAATTCTTACTCCACTTGTCGATAAAGTTACGGTATAACTTTCAGTTGAAAAAAAGGAAAAGAAAATATAAATATACAGTACAAAGGAAGGTGTCCTCAGTTAGACTATGATAACGGACGTGATAACAGTCTGCCAAAATCGGAAGCAGTAGGATACAACTAACGATTGTTCGTGAATTGAGTAATTTATCATTCGTATCATGAATGTTTGTTATTGCATGGTGATTAATTCGGATACCACTTGTAAAAGTTAAAATCCATTTCACGTTATAACTTTCAGGTATACATAACAGAGACACACACACATAGTAAGGCGTTATCATTATGGACATCATATAACGGACGTAACAGTCCGTCAAAATTGGAAGCGGTAATATAAAACTAACGATTGTTCGTGAGTAATTGCGCAATTTGTCAGTCTTATGTCAATCAAATCACAGTGTAAAATTCGTATACCACTTGTAAAAGTGTAAATGCATTTCACAGTATACCTTTCAGTTAAAAATTACGGAAACGGACGTAATATTAAACAGTCCGTCAAAATTGGAAGCGGTAGATACAACTAACGATTGTTCGTGAATTGAGTAATTTGTCATTCTTATCATTATTGTTATTGCATAGTGATTACTTCTAATAACAGTTTGTAAAAGTTCAAATGCATTTCATGATACAACTTTCGTACACACTGAATACACTGAACAGGTTGTCCTCACTGTACTGCTGTAGACATTATAATGACAGTCCGTCAAAGTTGGAAGCAGTATAAAACTGTATCGATTGTTCGCGATTTGTGTTATTTGTCAGTCTTATGTCAATTAATGGTGATACCACTTGTAAAATTGAAAATACAATTCACGGTACCGTATAACTTTCAGGTGAAAATATCAGAGATATACACCGAGTATAAATTGTCCTCACTTGTAGATATCATGTATAAGGGACATAAGAACAGTCCGTCAAAATTGGAAGCAGTATATAAAACTAACGATTGTTCGTGAATTGGCAATTACTCAATGAGCAATTTGTCATTCTTATCATGTATTATGCTATTACAATGCCATAGTGATGAATTCTTAAACCCTTTGCGAAAATGAAGATGTCCTCGGTGTATATAGACATTACTGTACTAACGGACAGAGCATTCCATCTATGTAAATAGGAAGGGGTGTATAAAAGTGACGATTGTTCGTGAATTGTGTGTAATTTGTCATCTTTATGATGTCCATTCATTGGGATGCAATCTTCCCCCATTATTATACCCACTTGTAAGAGTGCGATTTCTGTTTGCGGCGAGCAAATCCCTTCGCAGCATCCCGAACTGGTTTTCCTTTCTTCTCGCTTTCATCCGAGTTAATTTGGCTTGAGCTAGGCTAACAAACCAAAGTAAATCCCCCCATTTCGGTGTGAAATTATTCGCAATTAAAGCTCGATGATGAATAAACTAGAGCGCATCCTATATCCCGCGCAGCATGGGTGCATGAAGGGGAAAAAATGACCCCTTTTATTATTTTCACATTCCCCCGCAAGTCCTGCTACCTACCATCACCACCGCAAAAAAAAAGCATGGCTTATTTTGTCGCCGATGTGTTATTACATCGTCAAATACTCAAATTGACTTGCGCTCACCGCCAAGCCTTTTGGCAAATACGAATGCAGGCGTTTGTAGGGCTTCGCAGATTATGCCCTAACGCCAAACCAAACTATCGCCGCACCGCGCTACCGCCAGCAAAATAATAATGATCAGTTCAGTCATCTGAAATGCATAATCAATGAAGTAAACTTTAGATCTCTATCGCGAATTGAAGTAGAGAAAGAAAAGTTTGGTGGCGGTAGTACGGGAAAACGATATCGAGAACATAATAGCGATATAAGTTTCGCGCGCGCACACACAATCACACAATCAGAGTGCATAGTAATTCATTGCCTGAGTGAGGTTGTGTGTGGTTGCGCTTTTTTGCAATTTTGACAGGCGGCGCGGCGGTCATACTGATTAAATATTGCGTCGGGCGGAGGATGTATTGGAATGGGAAGGGGTACAACTAAAAGCGGAAAGGCGATTGGTCGAGACTATTTGAGCTCGGGACTTTGCTGAGAGTAGACGATGCCGAACTGAGTTGGTTGTTAGAAAAGTTAAGCGACATCTGGCAAGCCAAAGGATGCACTTCGTCGGAAAATAGTCGTGATTTGACTTTGAGCAAAACTTTTAGGATGGTTTCCTGAGTTGTCAATGCAAGTCTTAGACGACGTTATGTGAGGCATTTTACTTATCGATGCCTCATCGTTATTGATATTTCATAACAATTCTTTACACCAAACGGGGATTATTATCTTTATTTCTGAAATAAATCGATCGTTGCACTGTATAATCTAAGACCTTGTTTTTGTGAGGCAAACTTTGGTTACTGAACAAACTTGTGAAGTTGTGGGGAAAATAACTTTTCGGAAACGTTACTATCTTGACGAAATTGTTTTTGACGTCTCTGATTCTTGGTCATCACCTCACCTCAAAGAAGATATTCCAGAGAGGAAGGTGGACAGTTCCTTTGATAGATTTCGCCATTTCCTGTTTGGATTTAGAGGGGTTTTCTAGACATTTATTTTAGCGATCACCTTTGACGGATTAGAGGATGTGGATTTCGACGTGCTTCACCGCTCGCCTCCTCGGAGTCGGAGTGACGCTGCTGCTGCTGACAGTGATCGCGCCCGGATCTCTGGGGGCGAGGCAGCGCGACAGCCGCAACCGCTGTCAGCGGATCAAGACCACGCAGTGCAAGGACGTGGGGCTACCCTACGAGCGGACGGCCTTCCCCAACCTCTTCGGCCAGGGGAGTCAGAAGACGGCCCGAGTGAGTCTCAGGGAGTGGGAGGGGGTGATCAGCACGGGGTGCTCGCCGTACATCAGGCCGCTGCTCTGCTCCGCCTACGTGCCGGCCTGCCCCCGCAAGACCGGGGAGCCCTCCCCGCCCTGCAGGGAGCTCTGTTTGAAGGTAAGACAATGACAATGTGAATGTAAATACCTTGGCTTGAATGCTCTTTCTAAAAGGTCGTATACTACATACGAACATCGAGCGCTTCACAAGTATATATATACGACAATGTGTCTGGCTTGAATGCTTCCATGGGAGTGGAAAATGTGTACATTGTTTGCGTACATTTATATACAAAAAACGAATATTAACACGCTTCTAGAATATCGTACTCAGATCGACAAGACAAGAGAGCACGTCCAATTTATTGAGAGCTCTGTTCGGAACTGTTTGAGGTAACACAATGTAGCCAGCTGGTTTGAATGCTTCCAGTGGTGTGGAATATGTGTAATATATGCGTGCGTGTTCGGGTATATTAATATAACGTCTTTCCAAAATAGACGCTTAGAACGAAATGCATTCCTCACTCCCGCTCAGTAGATACCTATGTGTGAACGTAAGACAATGTTTATCCTGGCTAGAATGCTACCGAGGGAGTGGAAAATGTACATTACACGCGTATGTGTAAACAAACGAATTATTATAACCAATTACCATTTTCTAAATGATCTCATATGTACCCCGTTGGTCTCTTCGTTAAAACTGCTAGTTCACGTTTTCTTGTGAAAATTCGGGTCTCCCCGTCAAGTTATTGAAAACATTGTTACACATACATGTATATACAGGTCTTTTATTTTATAAAATGTTCACACAACTACAAAACGAGCATAATCAAAATAAAGCAATTTATTGAATGCATAAACCAATTTTGGGGACATATTCGATAGGTCAATAGCACTTACCAGCTTACGAAATAAACAGAGTTTCATACTTGGGGTTAAGAAACGCTCTAGGTATTTGAACTCAGTGGCGCAGCTGTCAAGAGAGGGGGGGGGGGGGGGGGGGGGTACGGGAGCGCACGTGCCCCCACCAATACCAGTTTGGGGGAGTTCTAAAAAAACAATACAAACATACACAAATTGCAATTTTTATTTTTGAAAAATATAAAGAAATACAAAGTCATATAATTCGCATGCCCCCACCCATATAAGTCCGACCTCGCTATGCCAGTGTCTGATCTAGATTGGTTTTGAAAATTTGAACAGGTGAAAATATTTGTGTGCGTTTGTTTTGGGAAGTCAAGTTGCTCGGTCACCAAACAGCCAAACACTGTGAACACGCACTATTTACACACGATTGTGCGTTTTCGTACAATTATATTGCTGCCGACAACCGCTCATATACACTAGCTCGTGCATTATTTTCTTCTAAAACTCATATTCCGTCCATTTTTGGTTTGTAAATGTATTTGTTATTAACGCCCTCGTGAGCGAAGCCTTAAAACGACACTACTGGTCTGGGATGAGTGGCAATTTTGTTTTCTTGCAATAATTATCCGCAGACATCGACAATCAAGAGAAACGATAACAACCCAGTGAATACACACATATACAGTCACCGCTTTCATCGTTGTCATCATCCATCATCATTATCATCGCCATCATCGCATTATCAGCACCAATAATATTGTTCATCACCGTCCTGAGCATTTTCGTTCTGACAAACACCACCATGCCATTACAAACGTCACCACCACCATCGTCATTATCGTCATACTCATCATCACCCCCACCACCACCATCATGGTTATCATCACATCACCATCATCAACATCATCATCATCAGCATCATCATCACCACCACCACCACCACCACCACCACCACCACCACCACCACCATCACCACAACTACAAACACCCCATCATCAGAAGCAACAGCTGCATCAACATTATCCACAGGCATTATATTTCTATCATTTTGTCATCATCTTTGTCATTCTCATCGTCATCATCATCACCATCACCATCATCAGCCTCAACATCATTGTCAGCATTATCAACATTATCCAGTCATTTTTTTTCTCATCATAATGATATCATCTTCTTCATTCTTTTCGTCATCATCATCATCATCATCATCATCATCATCATCATCATCAGCAGCAGCATGAACATCATCATTCATCATCATCATCATCATCATCATCATCATCATCATCATCCATCAGCAGCAGCATGAACATCATCATCATCATCATCATCATCATCATCATCATCATCATCATCATCATCATCATCATCATCATCATCATCATCATCATCATCATCATCAACATTATCTACAGGCATTTCATTTCCATCATATAATGACATCAAGTTAAACAAAAGCGAAGACGAAGATATACAGGGGAATACCAATTAGAAGTCGATAGGTACAGACGAATGAGAGATGAAAAAAGGAGGAAAGAGAGAAAGAAAATTGAAGAATGAAGAGAAAAGGAAATGAAAGTACATTCTCTCGCGTCGCTCCAGATCTGTCAGCGTGGACGAGCCACTTGGCTCCGTGATCTGCCTCAAAGCACCACAATCAATTATATGAAACACCGTCACTACCGTTATCTATTTAGGGGCAAGGAGTCCGGGGGGGGGGGGGGGGGGTCACGTTAGAAGAGCTTGCTTACCCCCCCCCCCCCCCTCCCCCCTCATCACACGTTTGCCTTCTCTGAATAGAAGCACGGCGATCAATGATACATCATCACTATTGTAGCTATTTGGGGCAAGGGATACTGGAGAAGGGGGCGTTCAATCGAGCCACCACCCTCTCTTGATAAAACATATTATTATTGTCATCACTGTTGAGAAATTAATACAACGGCGGAACAGAAACCCTATTGTCTAGATATGTATATATTTCAGAATTGTGTAATTGGAAAGATTTCAGAAATAAAACCTCTCTTGCCCCCCCGCCCCCCTTCCAAATCCCATCTTGGATGGTCGTGGCTATATACACCACTAGTAAACTGTTTCTAGAATGTGCAACACATTTTATCCCGCTCATGACAAGCAGCTCTGAATTATAATAGACCTAGACATGAAAACATTGACCCAATTATGAAATATGGGTTGGAATGGGTTGGGAAAGTGCAGCCGTGTACTTCTTTTTTTCTAGCATATTTGTAAAAATTAATATCCAATTAAGATAGGATGTAATTCTTATTTTGAAAAGTACGCTGCAGCTGCTTGTTGTTGTTGTTGTTTGGTGGCAATCAGTCGAATGTGACTATTGTTGCCAATTACGTTTCTATTCATTATTCATATATTTGTTAATTATAATAACATTTCATAAATCTTCAAAAGAAATTACAATAGCACCGATATAAGTATCGCGATATTTGTTTTTCTTTCAAACAATATATAACTATTGCCTTTATTACACAAATAAAAAAAATTATCCTTATTTCAATGCACATTTATCACAATTTAGGACTCCCGCTGTGGTTTATTTTCTTATATTTTTGGGGCGGGGAGGGGGTGGGAGAAAGGGGAAGGGGGGCAAGCAGATGTACGTTATTTAGGTGGATACGTATAGCGTATCACCTATTGTTATTACTCAGCGGGTGCTTCACAATCGCACAATACGTCACGATCATCTCTGGCTTTGTTATATTTTTTGTTTGTTTTACCTTTGGCTAATAATTAGCTTCCCATGTTCAAATTCGGAACTTACAGAGTCGGAAAGAACAACCTTTTTGCTTCACCCAGCTATGAAAGAAGATAGTTTTGAAGGGATGGGAATGTTGGTGTTGGTGACTATCACTCATCGACCAAATCGCGAATGAAGTGTTCCGAGTATTATGTTATATTTCTTTGACCCAATTATTAGTAGTCGTAGGTATTCGTTAAAGGAGAGTTGATTACCCCTTTCAAATTGAAAGGCAAACGCCAGACTCGTGACTCACAATAAGTTTGATGAGAACAGGCCTGAGGGATATGACGGGGTTACGTGCCCCCAATAATTTGACCAAAACAATACAAAACTTAAGGAGAAATAAAGAAATTCATAAAGCGTGGCCCCGATAATTTACATATCCCACTGAATCTCTTATTTATAAAATATTTCTCAAATATTTCCTTTACGAGTACTTTTATATGCTGTGAATGGTTGTTATCGTTACAATATTTCATAAATGTAAAAGGAGCGGAGAAAATACTGGTGTTCGTCCCTGAAACCCCTTAATTGTCAATGCTCGTGCCTCGTGATGGTCAGAACTCAGAAGCTGTTATAAACCTGACAAACAAACCCGAAGGATAAGAAATAAACTTATTATTATTAGAGATAATTATGTGCGAGGGATCAACGAAGTGATGCAGCTTATTGTATAAATAAATTCAAACATAGGAAAATAAATGAATGAATAAATGAATGTATTAGTTATAGTTTGTATGTTTTACTTTATATGTATGTTTAAGGGCCATTATTTTTACAAGCTATGCTTTCTTAATGTTCCGAACCATAAAACAGTGTATTCATGTCTTAATTTTGCGATTTGTTGTATTGTTTCTTTGGTTGAATAAACTAAATGAAAATGAAAACAAAAAATTAACCGAATTATCTTAGACAAAATAATACAATTTATATCACTGATCTTCTACGTGTGTTTCTCCCCTGGTCATTCGTAATATAAAGAGGAAGGAAATTTATGATTGGCGAGAAATTTGTAATTAGCAATATTTCAAGAGAATTACTGGTTTGCGTCGAAACCAACGCTTTGTGCGGTGTGTAAGATTAGCAGCAATAACCCCGATTCACTCCAGGAGTCCTGGCTTAACCTATTTTGCGACTTTCGAATCAATATGAGTAATTTGGAAATTGCTGCATACAATTGTCTTTATTCCATTTTTAGATATCATTTATACATATTTGTAGAGTTATTATGGATTACTCGGCTCTATTTCAACTTTCAAACCCTTATTCAATAAAAGGACGTCACCGTCTTAGGTCGTCTATTATGAATAAGCACTGTTGTGATTATGTTAAAGGGTTAGTTAAGTTTTAGTTTAGAGAAAAAACATTTTTGTTAGGTAATACAAAAAAGTGTAACATTTGAAAGAGCACACAATTTTAAAGACAGAACCAGCTTTTAAAAAATTTCAAAATAGGTTCAGAAACAGCTGAAATATCCATTGTAAAAAAGATTCGAATAAATGTTGAGGACCAAGTTAAAGTTGTATTCAATAATTAAGGGAAAACATTCTCAAATCATACACATTTTTGAAAGTATACCAAGATGGTGCATTAATACTGTAATCAGTTGTACAGTTACTCTTTTATAGTATGCTGTACATACTGTAAATTAAGTGCGATTATTTTGGCTCCTCGGAATGTACAATGATGTCTAACTCATTCATGTTTTCTGAAAATGTATATATATATATATATACAATCACCTCCTAATGTGGCTGCTCTTCGTTTAGAATCCAACTCATAAAACACTGTCTGGCACAGATCATCGGGTTAGAGGGGTGAGCTTATTTTGGGCGTGCCATTGATGCTATAAACTTTGGTTGCACGTAACTCAATATGGTTCCATAAACAGAAAATGTGTCAAAGATGGTTAGGGTCGACTTCCCGATGAGTTAAACAGATAATGGACAGATGGGGACGAAGACAGAAGCAGATGATATTAATTTGGTGATGATGGTGATGATGAAGATGATGAAAAAGAAGGACGAAAGGAGATGAAGAGAAGAACGAGATGTTAGAAACGTGTGTGAACAACGGAGAGTGAATTCAAGCATACAGTCTACAGAGGACGAAGAGCAAATGAAAAAAAGAAGGAAAAGGAAATGATTGATGATGAAGATGATGATGATGATGATGATGATGATGATGATGATGATGATGATGATGATGATGATGATGATGATGATGATGATGATGATGATGATGATGATGATGATGATGATGATGATGATGATGATGGTGATGATACTGGTGATGATGGTGATGATGATGATGACGGTGATGGTTATGACGACGACGATGGCGATAATGATGACTATTATGTTAAAAATAAGACTACTGCTGCTACTACTACTACTATACTAATAATAATAATAATACATCTACTAATAATAAAAATGCAAATAATAAAAGAAATAACAATGATAATAATCAGAAGGAGGAGAATAATACAATAAGCGCAGGATATATGATGATTGTGATGTTGAGGAGGGTAGGAGGAGGAGGAGGGGTGGGGGAGGAGGAGTGGTATAAATACATGGGAAAATAAACTGAATATTAAGTTTGAAAGTGATATGTACTTTTCGATGAGATTCATCTCGCTAATTGGACATGACATTGGAGATGTCAGAGCTGTTGATGCGATCATTATACATGTTATTTATTCGTTGCCGAGGCACACCACCCACGGCGCAAAACTTTTATTCGCAAATGTTGGAGGAAATCGGCGAGGCTAATCGGTCTCTGTTTGTATTTTCTATGAAATGGAATCGCCGCGACAAGGAAGTTTTGTTTTGAGTGCAGAAAAATAAGAACATAAAGTCAATGAAAGTTGTTCGTCGTGGGAAAAGGAAGGGGAGACGTTATGAAAAATTGTAGAAAAACAACGATAATTCATTTTAATCCTCGCCCCCATGCATGCGTGTCCCACTGTGAGGGGGGTTATACGATATGTGTAGCTCTATTTTGTGTTTATACCCTGTCGTTGGCAGAAGGCACATATATGAATTCGTCATCATTTTATTTGATTCGATGTATTCGATTTTACTTCGATAATATTAAAATAGTATTAATTTGTCAAATTTATGTCTGATAACTGATTGATTTAATTGCTATTTTTTTGTATAGGTTGGACATCTACATGTATATCCTATATACGACCGGTTGCTTATGCTATGTTTATTATAAGCCATTTGGGAATGGTTTGATTTTGGTTTGATTAAGTCGGTTGAATGTTCATAATGTAAGTATCTTATAATTTTACTGTAATTATTGGGTTCTGTACTGTATTTTATTTTAATGTTTTTTTAAATTTGTATTGTCGTTGGGAGTAATTGTTATTAAACCCCAAGACGCTGAACCCCAAGCGAGGAAGTATCCAATTTGGAGTTACTTATTGAAACAAGTGTTACAAACGACAACAGTATCATGATTTATGGGTCCCCACGCCGTCAGCCGGTACGCGCTGACAGACAATGCATGACAATTGACATGACATGATAAAGAATACAATCGGAATGATCTTGACTTTTCATAATGTACCTTTTGTTTTGATTTTTTAAGAGACACGTGCCAAATCTAAAAATTAGACGACACTTCCTTTGTAATTATTATTCTGGGTATTTTCCAGTCGGGTAGTGGGTTAGGGGGAGGGGGGGGGGGGGGGGGGGGGGAGGTCCCACAGGTAGTGCCTCCCCCCTTGTATTTTGAAGTCGAGTATAGTGGGTGCATGGGGTGGGGTGGGGATCCCACACATGGTACCCCCCTTACGATATAACCCCATTTTCTGACATACAAGACACGACAATTGACATTATAACACAAAGCCTATAATCGGAATGATCTTGACTTTTCATATAATGCACCCTTTGTTTTGGGTTTTTAAGAGATAACACACATCTACAAACTTCCTTCCTCCTTATTCTCCAGGGGAGAATTTAATTGTAATTTTGTAATTTGCAGTCGGTCAATAGGTGGGGGAAGGGATCCCACAGGTAGTGCCCCTCAACACAATGGCGTACTAGTATTTATTTAATTTTCACAATGTATTTTATATTATGTTTATTATTAAATGAGTTATCTTTTTGTTAATACAGTATAGTATTTATGCCTTTGTCTGTTTGTTTCGGCATATAACCCATTTGTTGGCTTTTCCGATTATGTGCCATCGTGCCATTTAAAATGTATGTCAATGATTTATATTCGTATTGCCCTTTCTTTAAAAGAAAACAAAAAAACAACGATGTACACATTTATAGGAAATAAATTAAATTCAATAATTAATTAATAATTTGGTATTTCTATTATCCTTGTGTTTTAAGCAAAAAATCAAAACAACAACCAACGACGTACGCAGCAATACTTGCCAGATAGCTCAACATAAATTGGATGTAACTGACGGGGACCACAAACTTATAGTCGATCATACATATGATACACGCGTTGGGCCCGGGGCTAGGAGGGAGAATAATAATAGGAAGGAGAAATCATAATAAACGGGACAATTTGTCTCTTTGATTGACACTCTGGAAACATATATATATTTCGGGGCGGGAATCCGCGAGGAGTTGGAAGCGAACCGGGCGCAATTCCTCGGAGATGAGCCGATATATCAATTATATTACGGTGAAGGGGAGGGCAAGGGAGAATACCAAACAAACACGACCAATTTGTACTTCAGCAAAAGTGAGAAGAAACAACACTTTTACCGATGATGTTTATACTGTAGCCCTGCCATAACCAAATGCGTATTAAAGGAACCCAGTAACTTTGTTGTCATGTGCAAAAAGTGATGAATAGTTGATATAATGTATATTGTTGTTATCTGATATGTCCACTGGGCATTTGTGTGAAAATGTTCAAGTTAAATGGACGTTATATGGCCGAGTAATGAGCAAATTGCAAAGTGATATTCACTAAACCATTGCACTGACTTTGTATACGGTTACGACTATCCAACCTTTCATCACTTTTTGCATGTCAACAAAGTTACTAGATCCCTGTAAGTGTGTTAAAATCATGATATGACGTTTTAAGAGCCGAGAGCTAAATGGTTGGTGAGGTAAGAAACGGAATAACAATTTTTAAGGAGAAAAATAATAAAGGAAGTAAGATAAACAGAACGAGAAAATGGGTGCTTGCGAGATGGAATTCTGTACAACAAAATATAGGATTGGTTAAAAATCGAATATATATGAAATTAAATGAAGACATCACCTGTAAACGTCGTAAATTTTTATAAATATTTTTAAAAATTACGTGATAATATAATTGTTCATCATCACGGGCGTACGGTCATTTTTGTAAATTTTGTTTTTGGTTTGTTTTGTTTTTTTCTGCCGTGGAGGAGATGGCGAAAGTTGCCCGAATATCGGTGTTGTTTTTGCGCGAAAAGAAAAAAAAAGGCTTATCAACAACATAAGTATTGGTAATTTTGCCCGAATATTGGCTTTAAAATTCCTCAGGGAAGGGGGGGGGGGGGCGGGGTAAACATTGAGCTGCTCACCACTTATTGAGGAAGAGCACACTTTTGTTGTTCTTTTGTTTTTGTTGCTACCCTTTGTTTTGTATGCCCCTTCCCCCACCCTCCCTTCCCTGCGTGCGTTCGTCAAATCTCAGTATAGGGTCACCATAGGTCCCCACCAAATTTCGACCAATATAACGATTTTCTAGAATATGGGGCATCTGATTTTAGAGGAGGGTATTTGGACAACGCAGACCATAGAGTTGAAAAAGAACATCTAGAGCAAAAATTACAGTCAAAACAGCGCTCAGACTAACCGGAGACCAACTTAACAAAATTATACTTTTGGACAAGACGATGCTATTGATGTTTGAGGTTCTGGCTTTCATTCAAATTTTGGACGATGTTTCACAAATATTTCATGTTGAACTATATAAATCCCATCAGTTGTTAAGTAACATTTATAATTTACTTTATAATCTAAAAATGTGTAAACAGGTGATACTTGAGGGGGTGCAAATATGGCGACCGCTCACCCTCAACTTTAGTTAAAGCTGAATCCAGTAGATTTTACATCTATGGTTATGCAAATTATATGCGTTCATTTCATATTTTGAAGTCACTTCATCGGCAGTTGCTGCATTGGTGACAGATACGATTCTGTTCACCGCGTTGTTAGAATTTTTGGTATGTCGATAGAATTGTCCTCCACTCTTCATCTTCTTCATCCAACCATGGACCTATTACCCCATGAACCAACTTAAAGGGGAATGCAACTCTGGAAATTCTGCTTGCTGTTACTTATAAGTGCGGAATTCCTGACACTTCTATTCGTATATTTCATCTTGGGTATTTCCGCTGTTGTTGAATCTGCTGCGTTGTCAGTGGTTACGTAACCCGCTTTTGTTAGTGCACGCTCAGATGCGCTCAGATGACGTTTCATACGGAATCATGGCAGCCTCCAGCGTTCAGTCGAAACAGTTGGTAGTGGTTTGAAAAACATTGCTTATTTCAATTATTAGTGATACCCAAGAGGAAATATACGAATAGAAGTGACGGGAATTCTGCACTTATAAGTAACAGCAAGCGGAAATGCCAGAGTTCCCTTCCCCTTTAAATTCCGGCCGTGCGTGGACTGTTTTCATTTCGGTACTGCACTGTGCGATGTAATGCACTTCTCCTGTTTACAAAATCGAAAGTGAACTTCTCTATACATCCTCTACAGAACGTGTATTTAACCTTCTGCGCGCCGAATGTTTTTAATATGATTGGTCAAGAGAGAGAAAAGGGGCGCTCAGTCACTGTTTATACATCGGAGATAAAACGTTTGTAGAATCCCCATGTAGCACTCTTTTATTTTTCATAAAATATTCCTAAAATTATGAATATTAATTATCATAAAATTTGGCACCACAAAGAGAATGTATTTGGCTCCTACCTATACAAGTTGGTATCTATGAAGAAAGAAAAAAATTAGCAAAAAATTGCCCTCTGCACTCTCACCGCTGATTTACAGCATCGCGGCAGTATGCACGATAGTTAGAGGGTTAACCAGGAGAAACCCCCCCCCCCCCCCCTAAATATCCCGTGGGTTGTTTGATCGGGTTATACGCCCCCACTTACCACTTAGCCCGGCACCCTTTCGGCGTCCTATATATATAATTATTGCATGCATGCCCTGAACTTGAGAAAAGAAGCGGTGTCGGCGACAATTTATTTTTGAATTATTTGCAGAGTAGTTGAGACGACCCGAAATCCGCGAATAAACACGCGCGGCCGAACCAATTTCCCATGATTCTAGGCGGTAGGTCGGAACCGGAGCAAGATTCTTGGTCGAAGCAGGGAAATTGTAGCCCCCCCCCCCCCCCCATTTTTACTAGTACAAGGTTTGAGACACTTGTTTAATGTAGACTTACTGACTTTTCATTCATTGTTTTTTTGGAGGAAGGGGATGGGGATGGGGATGGAGTGTGGATGGGGGCACGCCAAATATTTAGGCTCTAAATTCACAACCTACATTTAATGGCCCGAATTCTCATCAGCGGCTCAACATTAGTCTGGACTAAAAAAGACATAGACTATCGGTAACCAGTTAAACCATTTTGCACAGGAGGGCAAAATCGCCCTCAGCCCCCGTGTATTTCCGACCCTGAATTTTTGCACCTGCAGACCCATAGATTGTTGCCATTCGCCACCTGAGATATTCTATTTGTTTCCTTTCATCATCCAGTCAATCCCTCTAGTTCTGCTTAGGAATTAGGACAAAGGGCTGCTTGCCATTTCAGTAATAGTATAACCGGTCACCAGTAATACTATGTCCTGGATGATCCAGGACGCAATTTTGCTGTTGACCGACCATACTATGACATGAATTTCAAGCGGCCCATTGTCCTGATGCTTATAAGCAGAACTCAAGGGATCGACTGGATAATGAAACGAAACAATTAGAATATCTCTGGTGGCGAATAGCAACAATCAATGGGTCAACAGGTTCAAAGCGGTTTAACTGGGTTAAAGTATTATATACTGAAAAAGTATTATTAGACGAATATTTGCTAACTACACAGACTACTCTTTCCCCTCAAAATCTTGAATTTGAGAATAAATCATATGTAGAAAATTGATGTATGAAAATAATGCATAATAAAGAATAATATCCATCCCCTAACTTATAATAATATAAATTCCAAAGAAATAAGTCAAATCGATAAAGAAAAATAATGCATTTTCTTTTACTTCTTAATATGTTTTTTGGCGCACATGCATGCCATGTTTATGAACAGTATTGTTGGGATCGGCGCTATGAAGGTATGAGTGCACTGAACCTCCCTTGGGGAACATCAGGGGGTGCAGATACCAGCCAATGGGGTCACGCATTACCCCCTCAGGCACCTCCTTACACCACGCTCCAAATATTAAAAAGGTGGTAGAAGAGGTGCAGGGGTACAATAACCTTACTTCACAAATTCACGGGCAATTTTTTTCTATTTTTATATAAATTGTACTTAAAGTGCATCAGGAGGTGGGGGGGGGGGGGGGGGGGTGACTTATTGAAAGCAATTATTATGATTGTCACATCTCTCTAGAGTGTTATTGTTAATATGTTTATATATAAAACGAATAATTCATTTTTACTTATTATCCAAAGAAACTTTAACCAGTATGTTTTCAAGAGAAATTGATTTGACTCCAAACATTTTTGGTTTATAGAGAGGGCTCTTTTAAATACCTAGTTGTTTGTCTCAATAAAGTCTTAATCGATAGACAAACATTTTTTGCAGAAACTTAAAATGCATCCTCTTGTGGACGAATATTTGCACGTAGTATAATATTTGTCATAAAATCGTGATGTGTTTATGATTTATTTACAATATCCGGATCATGTTATACTTTCCACTACGACTAAGTTTAAAGCCAAATAACAGTATTGGGAAACGCCCCACAAACAAAATATGAACAATATGCTTTCTTACCTACCATGTGAAAAGTAATTCATCAGCTAATGTAAATATTTTGACAAAAACTTTTTGAAATTGACTACTTGAGCAATACAATGTTCAGAATTTAAAAAAAAGTCTTTTACCAAGATCCATTTTAACCGCATAACACACTGCGTGCGAAAGCTATGCAAGCGCACGTGTGTACGGCATACGGGCCTGTCGAGCAATACCCAGCCCAGCGGAGAAGGGTGAACGAGCGGGGAATTTAGGCCCAATTTCAGCGGCATGCTGATGGCGGGAATTGAAATTTCAATTCAATATTTCTGCATTTAACGATACTATAAGTTTCGGATTTTACCAAACAAGCCCTAAAAAATACCTGTTCCAACTATAGTGATTGGTTAGTTTGGCCAATACAAATGCTTTCAGTACTGTTATATGGCTTTAAGATACCGAATCGAAAGAGAACTTTTGTGCAGATTTTAAAATGCATCTTCTTTTGGACGAATATTTGCACGTAGTATATATTTGTAATAAAATCGTGATGTGTTTATGATTTGTTGACAATATTAGGATCATCTCCTTCTTTCCACTACGACGAAGATTAAACATTCAATACGGTAGAATACGCACACACGAGCGTATTTCATTCAATACGGTAGAATACGCACACACGAGCGTATTTCGGTTGAAGTTTCTGACAACGAAATCGCTTTCTAATCTCGTAAATACTGTACATTATATCACTGGATGTAACCATGGTAACACAAAGCCTCAAGCTTTTGGTAGAATAACCAGGTTATCTTGATATCCAAACATAATAATAATAATAATAATATCTTGATAAATTTTTATTTTTAACCAAATAAAACCTCTTCATTTGTTTATACTATAGCCTGTACATATATAATCATGTATTTTGTTGGTAATGTTTGACATTTCATAACGCAAAACACGAGCTCGTCAAAATATCCTTCCGTTAAATTGTCCAATAAATGTCCACGAAACATGTTGCATTTTTATAATCATGCCAAAATGACTACCATGACTACGGCGTATATAATAGAATGGAATGCGGGTTGAAATACAGGCAAGTTCCCACATTATACGGTATTTATCTCTATATCTCCATTGTCATTGGCATCTAAATCCATATTGCGCTATAAATCGCGGTCACGGGAAAACTGGTCGAAGAGTCAATCACGCATATGTTTGTACGCACTGTAAGCGACGTTTATGTATGCGATAATACGCTCATTGATAAGACTCAGAGCGCAAGCAATTACTGTGTACAGGATCCTATGCGCGCACGTACTGCGTCGCGGAGAGGCTCTTGGCCACGTTCCTCCCATACGGATGGCAAAGCGGTCTAACAAATTTGTATTCTATATAATAGAACAATAGACCGCTTCTGTAATGTATGCAAATAATATGCGTATGACGTCAGACTCCCCGTTGGCAAGCTTAACAATAGTAACTAGGTCCGGCAAGCTCCGGCAAACTTAGCTTGCCGGATCTAGTTACTATTGTTAAGCTTGCCAACGGGGAGTCTTACGTCATACGCATATTATTTGCATACATTACAGAAGCGGTCTATTGAAGTCCGTTGAAATTTTCTTCTGAGAATAGAGTTTGTACGATATCAGATTTCTTCTGTCAGCTTATTTACTAAATATATCTCAAGGCCGACCCACGCCATGTTATTATTTACGAGTAAAGAGTGTGAAAATGGTCCCAAAACGACTGTTCTAGTTTTAGTATCGTAGGCATAATTCATAAGTGTGATAAAAAAAAGGCGCGAAAAAAGAAACAACATAATTAACACTTCTTTCGAAGGTTGGTATGAATGATATCAAATCTCCTTTTCCAAGTCGTCTACCAAATATCTCTACCGTATATACACCCGTCATAATGTAATATAATTATGTTATGAGTTAAGTGTGTAAAAATGGTTTCTATTGTGCAAGGACAGAAAAACAAAATTGCTTATGAACGCTGAATATTATTTTCTGGGATCATGGTTGAGTGCGATATTAGATATCGCTTCCTTCCGGCCGCTTCTCTACCAAAATATATATCATGTTAATCCGACTCATGATTATTTACGACTAACGGGATGCCACATTGGTCCCAATCGTGTTATTTTGATATCATAAATGTGATAAAACTGCGGAAAGGGATTTTGTTTAAACACCTGAAACATGTCCTTGATGTTTTCTTAGAAGAAAAAAACACGACAATAATGGCAGATCTATTCTCCAAACCTGCCTCCCAAGTACATTATCTACTACACGGGGATCATGGGGGCACGGACTCCGCCCCCCCCCCCCCCCCCCCACACACACACTCACCACCGTCATCACCACCACCACCACCATGCACCACCACCACCACCACCATCACCACCACCACCACCATGCACCACCACCACCACCACCACCACCACCATGCACCACCGCCACCACCACCACCACCACCACCATCATCATCACAATGCACCACCACCACCACCACCACCAACAACACCACCATGCACCACCACCACCACCAACAACAACAACAACACCACCATGCACCACCACCATGCACCACCACCACCACCACCATGCACCACCACCACCACCACCACCACCACCACCACCACCACCACCCCCACCATCACCACCACCATGCACCACTACCACTAGTAATTTAACAAGCAACAATAACACATGGAAGTCTAGGGGGATATCCTTTATAAAAAATATACATAATTACATAGATTGTGGGACCCGAATAATTCTAGTGGTTTCAATTCAGCACGACCACACCCTCATTGAGTTATTTATGAGGACGGATGTGTTAACACGCTCTCTTATGGGTAGTTATTGAATTTCCATTGAAGTCATAAGGTTATACGTTACCATAACATTGGAGCAAAACTATAAAAACATGACCGTTACATTTCATCGTATATTTTAGAGAGATTATTTTCCTATATACGATATATGAGTTTTTACGAGGTGTGAAAGGGACTCTCGTATGGGTAGTTATTGAATTTTCATTGAAGTTGTAAGGTTATACGTTACCATAACATTGGAGCAAAACTATAAAAAACATGACCGTTACATTTCATCGCATATTTTAGAGAGATTATTTTCCTATATACGATATGAGTATAATTTACGAGGTGTGAAAGGGACTCTCTTGGGCAGTTTGAATTTTCATTGCGATCATAAGTTGAATAGTTACGATAACATTGAACCAAAACATAATTTAAAAAAAGCTACCCTCTTCATATTTTGGGGATATTATTTTCTCCTACTATATTATTATTTACGAGTAAACATATTTAGGGGTGGGGAAATGCGTCTCTTGAGTAGTTTGAATTTTCATTGCGATCATAAGTTGAATAGTTACGATAACATTGAAACCAAACCATAAAAAACAAGCCCGTTACATTTCTTTCAAAAAACTTGATGGATTATGTTCCCATATATACGATTTATAAGTAGACTTTAGACTTTAAAGGGAGCTAGTAACTTTGTCTCGATCAATCAAACTCATTTGCTAAGCTAATGGCTTGTAATGGCCTGGTTGTTTTACTTGTATGAAACCCCCATTTTGCTATTTGTTTGTCAAATTTCCGCCTAATCATTGAGATATTTGATATGTAATATTTGACATTTGATGTGGAAAATAAAACAATGAGTCAGCAAATTTTGATTTCCCGTTCATTACTTGGCCATATTATGACATTCATTTATCACATGTGAAACATTTACACATCACAATGTGGACTAGTGATCATACTACACTAATCATGGTACGTGTAATATACTAATAATATACGTTTCATCAACCGTTTATCAGCCACATAACAGACTAGGTACAGTTGTATAGTAATGTAATACACATTTTGTCAACCCTTTGTTACTTTATGCACATGTCATCAATGTTAATAGATCCCTTTAAAGGGACTTAGTTAGTAACATTGTCCATATCCTCAAAACTTACTTGAAATTCTGGTGGTTCTCTCATATACCTTGTCATATTTATTTTAGCAGTAAAAGCACGGGACAGGTTTCGGTTTTAAAAATTTCCATTTCGTTCAAAAAATATTTACGATTGAACTGTCTACGGGATAATTTAAGCCGTGTAGTAAGTAGGTAAGTGCAATAAGTAAGTGAATATCACTTTGCATTTTTGCCCATTTCTTGGCCCAAAAAACATCCAATTAACGTGAAATTGTCACACATTTACTCTGTGAACATATCAGATCACACCAATACACATTTTGTTTTAACCATGCACTCATCACTTTTTGCACTTTTTGTCAACAAAGTTACTAGATCCCTTTAATGTTCTTTAGCGCGAGCAGCTGACGGGTAGCTGAACGACATATTGGACACAAATGACAGATCGTAGTTCATAAGTTCGTACACACAAAAAAAAAATCATCACACGCGAGAGAGAATGTGTCAAATGGCGCCATAATTCATGTTTATCGCAATGTAAACACCGATTATGATGGGGGCTGAAAATAATATATATTTTCGAACGACATCATGAAATATTTATGCGCATTGTTGCATGGGTCATGGGTGGGTGGTTTATTTTTGTCGCTGAAGAAAAGGATGCTCGTAGCGATTAGAATAAATGATGTTGTCTTGGGACGTATTATTTGTACATAGCCCACCAGCCTCTCGTAGTCGTAGGCAAGGGATTAATAAGAATAAAACGGCAAAGCAAGGTAGAACCACACAAGTTCCAAAAACTTCCAAATGATACTTTAGAACAAACTACCGTATTTGTCGGTGTATTAACCGCATGGTTTTCCCCGACGGAATTACCGACGAAAAGGGGGGTGCGGTTTGTACACGGAGATAGGAAAAATTGCATGAAAAAAAAAAAAATTTGAGATACTAAAATTCTTGATTTTTAGATGGTCAAAATGTGCCGAGGATAAGTAAAAAACATATTTCTTTTCCAGAGAGTTTTGGTCTATGAAATATAATTCAATTTACTGAAGTCTCTGAAGCACATAAAGGAAATTATGAGCCCCTTCCCCGATCATTCCGTAAGATTTGTTGAGTAATTGAGTTTACCAGAAAATACAACACTGAACACTATACATGGGACTGTAATAAATTCTAGCAGAAAAACGAAGACAAAACAACAAAAATTAATTAAAACGGAGATAAAAAAAACTGTACCTTGATATGTTATTCCTTCTTACAAGTTCAGATTTGGTTAAATCTACCCTTGAAAATTGTTTTCAAGGGTTGAAAATTGTTTTTGGAGATGAAAAATTGTGATCGTATTAAACTTGCAAGTGCTGGTACTATAGTGTGGAGGTTTGATTTGACTGAAATTAGCAATCAATCACGATAGGATTGGCGAACTTCAGTCAAGACTGAAATTAGCCATGAATCCCGAATCAGGAGTGGCTAACTTCAGTCTTGACTGAAGTTAGCCAATCCTATCGTGATTGATTGATAATTTCAGTCAAATCAAACCTGCACATTTTTCTCCACATTATAGTACCAGCACTTGCAAGTTTAATACGATCGCAATTTTTCATCTCCAAAAACAATTTTCATCCCTTGAAAACAATTTTCAAGGGTAGATTTAACCAAATCTGAACTTGTAAGAAGGAATAACATATCAAGGTACAGTTTTTTTATCTCCGTTTTAATTAATGTTTGTTGTTTTGTCTTCGTTTTTCTGCTAGAATTTATTACAGTCCCATGTATAGTGTTCCGTGTTGTATTTTCTGGTAAACTCAATTACTCAACAAATCTTACGGAATGATCGGGGAAGGGGCTCATAATTTCCTTTATGTGCTTCAGAGACTTCAGTAAATTGAATTATATTTCATAGACCAAAACTCTCTGAAAAAGAATTATGTTTTTTTACTTATCCTCGGCACATTTTGACCATCTAAAAATCAAGAATGTTACTATCAATTTTTTTTTTTTTTTCATGGAAAACCCCAAAAGTTAGGGATGCGGTTAATACACCGGAGCGGGTAATACACCGACAAATACGGTACTCATTCTATTCTAATATCCCGCGAATAAAAGATTGTTTTTTTGTTCTCTCTCTCTCTCAAACTTAAAAATAATTTTTCTCCCTCCTAAATATATGATTTGTCTATTACATCACTAAATGATCTGAATAGTACTATTGTAATTTTTAAAAAGTAAATAATATATGTCATGTAACAGAATTGTAACGCGAATGATCATATCTATTTTCGCATCCACTATCCATGCACTATCTACTGTATAATATAGAGAGAGATACAATTCTTTTATTTACATTGGAAATCCCCAAATACCAGTGGTTCATCCTTGGATAGTATGGATTGTTAGGTGTGGTGAAGCAGGGACCAATCCAGAGGTAGGGGGGGGGGGGGGGGGGGGGGGGGCAAACTATTAGACTTGATTATAAGTCCCTGTCACGTATCACCGGACAGCTAAAATGGACGCCCGACGGATAACACATTTGCGAAATCAACAATTATCCGGTGGTGAAAGTTGTCTCCGTTGATGCTGCATGTCCAAAACTGTCCGCCGGATATATAGGAACGCATGTGCCGAACAAAAAACCTGGCAAGAAACGCATACGAAGGGAGACGAACGGATTGAAAATGTTGCTCTCCGTCGGGCGTCCGTTAACGCTATCAGGTGATATGTGACAAGGGCTACAAGAAGGCAGCAGCTTGTGTTCGTTTTTCTTTCTTATTTTTAATTTTTTTAATTTGTTTTATTATTATTATTTGTATTATTAGTATTATTTTATTTATTTATTTTTGTTGTTGTTTGTTTTGTTTGTTTGTTTGTTGTTTGTTTGTTTGTTTGTTTGTTTGTTTGTTTGTTTGTTTGTTTGTTTGTTTGTTTGTTTGTTTGTTTGTTTGTGTGTTTGTTTGTTTGTTTGTTTGTTTGTTTGTTTGTTTGTTTGTTTATTTGTTTGTTTGTTTGTTTGTTTGTTTGTGTGTGTTTTTTTTTTTGGGGGGGGGGTGTGGTATAGGAGAGGGGTAATATAAGGGGGCAGTTATATGGAGATAGGTGCATGAGGATTCCTACGTGAGAGACATTCCCACTGTTGACCTGTAAAAGTTTCTCATTCTCGGCAATGGGTGATGGAGACCACCGAATAATGTTTCTCGATAAATGTCTTCGTAATCATATTTACAAGATTAACATCATATTTTCCCATGCATGCACCCAATTCCAAAATATGCACATGAAGTACTTTTACATCTGCCAGGCATAGACAAAGACTGAGTAAGAAATGCAGCGTGTAGCCCTGTAGTTTATCATCCTCCTTACATCACAATGCGGTGAAATAAAAATCAGGGATTTGCAACATACTTGGTTTAGACGGGATGATCCGGGTCTATTCATGGATATACATTTCACGAAAGGGCATCTCAATTTTAGGAATGCTCTGTCAGTATGTCTATAAGGGCATGCAGGAGAGGATTTTTGTCTTGGGGTGGGGAGCGGAGGGGTGGGGGTACATCACTATGACATTCACTCCGGCATCAATTGCTCCGTTATCATTTTATTCCTAATAATATTTTCAAAAAGATATATAACCCTTAATATAACCCTAATTTTACAATCCTTAACCCAAACACAACCGCCTATAACCACACATGTCACTAAAAAACGGTAATATCCATTAATGCTCGGAGCAATCACCGGAGCAGATGTCGTTACACTTTTACACTCGCCGGGAGCTCATCGTCTCTGGAACAAAATAATATCCTGTTTGTTTGCCCCGCCACTGAGCTCGCTTCCAGAAAAAGAAATAAATATCTATAACTTAATATTCGAAAATTATAATTTTGAAAACTATAGGGGTTGCAGCCATCCTATTAGCCCCTTTCCTCTCATCTCACATATTTTGCCAGTGATTTGGGGGCTTAATCTGCAGACTGTTCCCTTGTCATGTGTGTCTGTTTGTTTGAGCACACATGTGTACTGTGTGTATGCATGTGTACATTACTGTATTTTGAGAATGAATTTAATTCTGTTTCATGGGTCCTTGAGGTGGCAATATGGGTAGTTCAGATTCGTCAAATGAGATGCGCGGCGCCATCTTGCATACGCGTTGCGCACGGTGCGTAATGCACGTTAGCTCAGTGTCATGCGGTGCGCGCAAACTAACCCAGTTCAAAATGGCGACCCGCTATGTAGCATCCCCACGCTTGATGCCCTTTTTAACATATTATGTTTTCGCCCCAGTCCTTCCTGTCAAAGGATCCACGACATTAATAAATGATAAAATACGAATACATTTTACTGATGTTGAAGCTTGTGCATTTGTATATGCCAAAAGAATCAAAACACACTATACGATTCCATTTTAAAGGGATCTAGTAACTTTGTTGACATGTGCAAAAAGTGATGAGTGGTTGATACAATATATATTTTTGTTATCTGATATGTCCACTGGGTGTTGTGTGAAAATTCAAAGTAAAATGGACGTTACATGGCCGAGTAATGAGCAAAAATGCAAAGTGCTATTCACTAACTCATTGCACACACTTTGTACACGGTTTCGACGATCCAGTGGATAATTTAACATCTGAACACTTCAATCGTAAATATCTTTTGAACGAAATGGAAATTTGAAAAAAACCGAAACCTGTCTCATGCTTTTATTGTTAATACGAATACAACAAGGTATGAGGGAATCGCTATAATTCCAATTGGATTTTGAGGCTTTGGACAATGTTACTAAGTCCCTTTAAGGGATCTGGTAACATTGTCAAAATGCACTGAACTTTTCTAGAACCCTATAGCGGTGCTCACATACCTCGTTGTATTTGTATTATCGTTACAAGCATTGAACCAGTTTGGGTTTTCCAAACTTTCTTTCGTCATAAACATATTAATGATTGAAGTTTGTGGATGTTTAATTATCCACTTGAAAGTTATCCATGTGTACAAAGTCAGTGTAAGTTAGTGAACATCACTTTGAAATTTTGCTCATAACTTGGCCATATTATAATTATCCACTTTCACAAATTACTCAGTTGAGACATAAGATCACAACAAACAATCTACGATTCATCACTTTTTGCAAATGCCAACAAAGTTATATACAGGTACCTTTAAGTTTAATTCTGAAGCTTGAACACACACCGAAACAGAGAAAGAGACAGAAAAACAAAAACATTCAAGATTCCATTTATCATGTTTAAAGGGATCTACTAGTAGCTTTATTGACATGTGCAAAAAGTGATGAATGGTTGATACTATGTGTATTGCTGTGATCTGATTTTTCTACTGCAATTTTGTGCAAAATACGCGTTAAATGGATGTTGTAAGGCCAAGTAATGAGCGAAAGTGCAAAGTGATATTCACTAACTTATTGCACTGACTTTGTACACGGTTACGACTATCCAGTGGATAGTTTAACTTGAATATCAGAACACTTTAATCGTAAATATCTTTTTAACGAAAGGGAAATTCGAAAATTCGAAACCTGTTCCAGGCTTCTAGTTAATACGAATACAACAAGGTATGAGAGAACTGCTAGAGTTCCAGTTGGATTTTGATGATATGGACAATGTTACTAAGTCCCTTTAAGACAATACATAACCATTAATGTTGTCGAATGTTTGACAGGGTCGCGTTAACGACTACCGGTTGCCCGCCTTGTATGTCTATATCACGTGACCCCGAGGATGAAATTACAGATAAAATGGCGTCATCATTCTTCGGAGCTTGTCTCGATTTGGTCAAATTTCTTGACTCATCTTTTTTCCCGCTCATTACTGTCATGTTCGCATGTTTAACATTCCGTATTGTTGTGAATGTTTACTGTATATGACATTGTGTGACGTATTTCTGTCTTATTATTCATAAAATAAACGTTTTTTTTCCTAAACATTTACTCGTATATACTTTCAAATGGTGATTCATATCGATTTAAGATTTTGTTTGTGTATATAAATTGCCTTATGGTTTGTTTTCCCAAGCGAAATTATATCATTTTCAAATTGTGAACAATTATTAGTTTTAGTGCATTATTAGTGCATTTTGTATGCATTTTATTTTATTTTAATGAAATAATTAATTCCGTATTTTCTCCCTTTTCATGATCATATACAATGCATTATTTCACTGTGCATGTTTGTTCCTTAACCGAAAACGTCGTAATTTTTAAACTTCTTGTATCTGTATTGTGTGTATAAACGTCTTTTGGAAAAGTGTATAACTATGGCAACGGGATGTGTTATAGGTCAATTTTAAAGGGAAATTGGTATAATTAATGGGCGCTAATACATGGACATGACTTGTCTTTCAATGTATCTATAAATTCGACCACGCCAATTAACCCTAAAACGATTTGTCAGCAACTGACGAAGTTAGTCAGAATTTCCCAACAATAAGTTTTTGTGTTCAATTCCATCATCATTAAACTGGATAATATCAATTGTAATGTCGTGATTTTGTTCACGGGACAATTTTGTTGTCAATTTTTGTCTTCAAATTGTCCTTGTTTTTGTTCTTTATTCCACCCACACGTCTCTGTAATTTTACACCTCTAGCAAAGTGTTGTTTTCGTCTTCCTAAATCCATCTTTATTTATACGGCAGACAATTAGTTTGACAGTTAACACCTCATCCATTTGAGCAAGTTGTCTTTCAGGTGTTATCATCTTCATTGCTGTGTTGATAGATTTATTGGCTATAATATCTGCATGCCATTCCATTGGACCATAACTCATACTTGCCACTAATAATTCGCACTTGCTTGATGCATATAGATGTATGTCGTAGTAGTGAAGTGTGGACTTACTGATGGGGCACGCCTCCTAATCAGGGGGCACTTTAATTATTGGGGGCACATTCTTGTATTTCTGTTTTGTTAGTGTTTTATACATTGTCTTTTTGACCCATGTCACATCGTCACAGACAAGACTCCATTTGTATTTATTATCATTATTTGAACAACGTAAATTCCATATACAGTAGTTGAACTGTTTTGTTGTTTGGTCGGGGGGGGGGGGGGGGGAAGGTAAAATTACCGTTATGCCGTTCTAAAAGTGTTCTAAAATTACATATCATTGCCGATTTAAATTTGTATATGATGTAGCATTATGTAAAACGCCAGCATGTATCCTATAATGTATAAAAACAGTCAGTAGATTTGTATTGCGTTCGAAGATTGAAGTTTCGCTATTTAGTTCAAGTTTAATAATTTTCACACCTGTAAAATATTAGTTAAACTTTGTCACGATTTTAATTCATTATTACCATAAAATTATTTCTTCAATATAACTTGTAAATTTGACATCGCGTGATGAAATATCTGTCGAGGTTGATAGCTTTTTCAATATTTCGATTACAATATTTGTCAGGGTTGATGCTGTTTTCATATTTCAATGAACAGCGGCGTTGACATTCTTGTTCTTGTATCTTGGGGTCGAGATTTATGGTTAAATTTTAGGATGAGATTTTAAAAAGGAGAACATTTTTCAATGACAGGATGAAAATATTTGTCAGTGATGATCGTTTTTAATACTCGATAAATGGAAGTGATGACACTGTTGGTGTTTGTATTTTGAGATCTGAGGGTCAAGATTTATGGTTTAATTTTAGGATGAGATAACAGAAAATAAGTGATTATTCCTCAACTACTGGTTGAAATTATTTGTCAGTGATGATGTTGTTTAATATCTCGATGAATTGCGGCGTTAACACCCTTGTTGTTTGTAGTTTGCGATTTAGTGGTCCAAGATTTATGGTTTAATTCTTGGTTGAAATGAAAAAAGGTGATAATTTTTCAATGCCTACATGGATGAAATTATTTGTCATTGATGATCGTTTTTAATATCTCGATAAATGGAAGTGATGACACCCTAGGTGTTTGTATTTCGCGATTTGAGGGTCAAGATTTATGTTTAAATTTTAGAAAGAGATATGAAAGAAGAGGTGATAACTTTAAAAGAATGCATGGATGAAAACATTTGTCAGTGATGATGGCTTTTAATAACTCGATGAATGGTGGTGATGATGACACAACGATTTTTGTGTATATTTTGGGGTCAAACCCGGCGTTTGTCCATTTGTCATGGCAGTCTGACAGTGTTAATGGAAAATTTGTGACACAAGAGCAACGCCGATTGACGGAGTGTGTTGTCATGTATACTACCACTGGCGTACAGGTGGGGGTCTGCAGCCCCCCCCCCCCCCCCCTCCACATCAACCTCTTCAAAATACAGGCAAATAGTTGTATACTGACCTAAAGTCATTGATATCGTATTTTCATGGAATATGACAAATGTTCAGATCCCCATTTGACAAAAAAAAAAAAAAAAATCCTGTTTTCAATACAATAAATGCCAGAACGTCAGAACATCACAACCAGGGAGGAAGGGGGGGGGGGGGGGGGGGGGGTTACCCTCTGCATTCGCTTCGTTGTTTGTGTTTCAGTATGTTATATAGTGTCCCGTTGCAAGAAGTGTGGTACGGCGTGTTACAATTATTGTGATAAACACACTCCCCTCGCAATCACCATGTACTGCGTATTCTGAGGAGTGGTGAAGATTCATAATTGAAACCAATACAAAGTTCAGCGAAAATTCAAGGTTGTGAAGCAGAGCGCAATATTGCTACATCTGAATATGGTGATCAGATCATTATGATAAAAAAACTTAATAAAGAAACGTATATTTGGAATGTTGATTCATAATTTTAATTAGGAATCTCTCTAAGCGTTCGAAGTCAGAACTTGTTCTTCTTCCGATTTAATGAACGATAGTCTCAAATTTGCATTTGTCTCTAAAACCATGAAAGCTAAGAAACGTGTACGATTTGATCTCGGTACACTGCTTGCAATTTCCAAGTCATGGATGTCAAACAAATGCAGAGCACAATGAAAGCACAACGAAGCGGTTATATCTACAAATTTAAAATTAACAGACAGTATACATCCCACATTCGTGGGAAACAAAAGGTCTTGAGGACAATACTTCTCATGTTCAAGTTCAGTTATATTTTTGTTTGCACACAGAGTCATCAAATACATTAAGATAAAACAGAGCAAAAAAGACTGTCAGACTTGGTACTAATCTGACGGTGTACATCAGCATTATTGTAAATCAAAATGTTCGAACAAAGAACGAATTTTAAAGAAATACAAATAGACAATACGTCTCATGTTCAAGTTCAGTTCAATATGTTTACACACCACAAAGTCATGAGTGCCAAATGCATTTAGAGAAAACACAATAAAGAGGTTTATGTCAAATTTAGTACTAAACTGACGGTGTACATCAGCATTATTGTAAATCAATATGTCAGGACAAAGAATAGATTTTAAGTACAGACGATGTCGAATGTCTCTCATGTTCAAGTTCAATTCGAATTGTTTAGATTTCGGTTGGTTTGAATTTTAATACTAGTAAAGACTGAGTATATAGCAGTTCGCTTTGTTTTTGGATCGTGATGTACAGTATTCCGGTTACTTTTATTTTTCGTTTCGGTTTCTTGTGATGGTCGTAATTTATCACAACTGCGCCTCCCGTACATTCGTAATAAAAGAAAAAAAGAACATTCAGAACTATTTCTTTTTTCTATTAGAGATCTTGTAACTGTGTCTCCATCGACCAAACTCTCTTAAAGTTCTAGTGAGGTTTTTTTTTGTCATCCCTAGTTATTTTCCATGTTCGTTTTTTTCAATCGTTCTCTTTGTTATCAAGATATTATGGTGGCATTATAGGGACATTTTGGCCAAAATTTCGGCAAAATTTGTCCAAATTATACATATTTGGCAAAAATTTCGCCAAATTTTGGCAAAATTAGGCCAAAAAAAATTAAATTTGCAAAATTGTTGCCAAAATTTATAATTTGGCCAAATTTATGCCATATTTATGCCAAATTTTGGCCAAAATTTGGCCAAAATGTCCCTATAATGCCACCATAAGATATTTATAATTTCATGTGAAAACAAATCTGGGGGCATAACTTCCCTTGTGAACAAACTTATAGCAACGAGTTATCAAAACGCACTTTTCATGTTTTGCTTACGTGGCCATACGGACATGAATTCAAGGAATGCTCACACATCGCTCGATGTACATAATTATCAGGTCACATGAATACATATTTTATGTTATCACCCTTCGTCGGTTTTTGCATTACGTCAACAATGTTCTATCCATTGTCAATGTCAATTGCAGCCGACTTGCATTTAGACCCGAGACCTTGTCACCTCAAAATTCTAGGGTGTTATTATTGGAGTTAGACCACAAATTGGCTCACGTAGGAGATATAGATATGGGTAAATAAGCCACGCGGATTGATCTAAAGAGATTGGATGGGAAAAAGTAACATCGGACTTTCTCATCTAGGCCATCTCAATGTGAAGGTCGAATGTGGTCTAATTTTTCAATATTTTGTATTAATATTATTATTTGTTGACCGAGTCATGGTCAATAGATATGGACATTATACGATCAAGACCACACATAATAATAACACTAACAAGTGCTATTTGATGTTGGTATACCATAGTACATTATCCATAGACCATAGCCCCGCAACATAGAGACTTAAGATTGGTCGTATGACTAATCAATTGATCGATAATTACTTGATCGATTAATTGATCGTGCAGTTAATCCGACGAATCGATTGAAGGCACTGAATGGATAGTAGTATAGCGCAAATAGCCCGGCGCGGAAAGAGCCGACTCGACCTAATCCGAATGTTTTCAGTCGGATCAGCTTAGGATGAGGTGCCTCACGACTCCGATTTAGCCAGTCGAGTGACAGTCGGAAGTCTGTCGGGGCCGATTCAACACCATGAATTGGCTCCGACCGACCGGTCCCGACGTTATCATCACTGAAAACCAGTTGGATGGGGTCGAGTCGGCTCTGTCTGCGCCGGGCTTTACATTATTATCACAATGTCATCGGTCGTCGGGTACACACTGCAATCATAATTCTCAGCACATGAAGGGCAATTTTCCACTGACTCCCATAAACACAACATAGAGATTCCATATTTATCGTACGTCTAATCAATTCATCGGTTAATTTATCAATCAATTAATAGTGCAATAAACACGATGTAATGAATCGATTGGTGGCCCTAAATGGCGCTTTATATTAATTATCACAATATCCTCGGTCGTCGGGTACACACTGCAATCATATCATCACATGCATGGATGGCAATTTTCCACTCCCATAAACACAACATAGAGTTTCCATATTGATCGTACAACTTATCAATTAATCGATTAATTGATCAATTAATTGATTGCGTAATTAATACGGTGAATCGATTGATGGCCCTAAATGGATAGTATCTTTGCGCTTTGCATCATTAACACGAATCCCTCGGTCGTCAGATGCACATCGCAATCAATATAGCACACGAAGTGCACATTTTCCACTCCAATTGGGAGTATTCCAGCCAGTAAATGTGTTTATTTGTTAGTACATGTATGTGTATTCTTGGGTACATATACCGAGGTATAGCAAACCAACGTTGGTCCATGGTTGGAAACTCGCAACTCGGTGGACGTTGGAATCAGGTTGGATGCCAGTGTTGGTCCAACGTTTAGATACTCGCAACGCATTTATAGACGTTGGACAAACTTGCTGGATCGACGCTGGATCGATGATCCATTTGCCAACGTTGAACCAACGTCATTTGGGCGTATACGCGCACATTGCTGGTCCACCGTCGGCGGTTAACGTTGGACCAACGTTGCGAGAAAAAGAAATGGCCAACATTAATTTGTCCAACGATGGACTTGCGATTGGTCGTTGGCTTGCTACCTGAGTATGTGGGTGTGGTCTTGCTTCACGTGTTGATGCACTTGTCTCTAATATCAGGTTGCGTTAGTTTGTCTCTTTGTCATTTGATATTACACTATTTGAAAATGTGTGTTTGTATGTGTTTCCTTGTCCGCACGTACGTGCGTGCGTGTGTGCGTTTGTGTATTTGTGCGTGCAATTGCCTCATTTTCTTGTTACTTGTCTAACTTGATACTGTTTAGAAACGTATGTTTGTGTGTCTTTGTCCGTACGTGCGTGCGTTTTTGTATTTTGTGCGTGCGATTGCCTCATTTTCTTGTTTGGTTTGGAAATCACTCGTCGCTCCGAGATGGAAAGTCGCCATGGAGAAAATGAAATAACTACATGAACGTGACTCCTCGTGACAGCTGTTCGTAGCGTCGTATTTCACGGTCATACATTACATTTAAAAGCTCCTTACCGGACCACCATGTTAGTGAAACGTGGGATGATCCTTTTAATTTGATTTCCCTTTTTTTTCAGACTGACAGCTTATTATTTAATTTAGAGATGTCTTATTGCATTATGTCTCAGTTTACTATACCGTGGTGACGGTTATACCTATGCTGTATTTACCTATTACATGTAGGCTATTAACAGACAATGAAATCCAAGTAAACTGTTGCTTTCATAGACTTGAAGAGATTAGGATGAATCATCTCTGAAAGTTAGAGCATAATCGGGCAAGAAACAAGAAAAGAATCCCACTTTAGGCACATGGCATCATTAATATGGATGAGTGTGTCGCGGTATAAAATATTCGGGCCTTCTTCTTTCAATAATAGTCTACCAGCTACCATATAAGGGCCCCGTTGCAGAAAGAGATACAATCGATTGTAAGTCACGATTGATCGTAAGTCAGAAAATTTACGCGTTTCAACCAATCAGATTTGCGCATCTAGAACACGTGATCTGACTTACGATTAATTGCAACTTACAATCGATTGTATCTCTTTCTGCAACGGGGCCCAGGTCTTAGGTTCGATTGTCAACCCGAAAGATACACCATGCACATCGTGTTCTGCAGTGAGACACTGCTGCTCTCATATCGGAAGCAGAGACGATTCATTCGGGCATTTGACACAATAATTCCCTAACTAGACAACATAATTACAGCCTAATATAACACATTCGTGGTCACTCGTTGGTCGTATGCTCCGCTCCGATGGGAGTTAATATTGTGCACACCAGTGTGCTGGATTGATTGTATCCGGTGGTCTGCGGGGTAAACATATTTAATGATGTTCTTCCGATTCAAATTCCAACAAGCCCCAAATAATGTCCATATATTTATTTTTATGGATATAGTAAATTGATTTGAATCTAATATGAATACCACGACCCACTTTCGGACATCTAACAAATTATTTAAAGCACGAAGTCATAATATAGAATGTAGGTTCATAAATGACCACCATCGGAAACGCGGGTCTATAACCATGCTAACCCCCTCCGTACCAGGCATGGTAATTGCTACATAGTGTATATATACACACCGCCCTATACCATGGGAGTGAATGAGTTAAATATATTGCATTAAATCCGGTCATCATGCAGGTCATTGGCATAGATCTTTATGACCGTGGTGCATTTAGTGGGGGAGGGAGGGGAGGGGGGGGGGGGGGGGTAGCCGGTAGGGGAGGGGAAATTGATTTTGCTCAACGTTTCCAATTTGGGGAATAACATTATTATGTTAACGATCAAAGAATGGTAACTTTGTATTTCTTGAATTTGCTTCGTGTACTTTGAGTGCAGTTTGACAAAGATGTCACCATACATTTGCGCCCAAAGTAAAGTTAAAATACACACACATTTAAACATTTATATAATGAATTAATAATAAATAATAACATATTTCCCAGAACACAGATACGAGTAGTAGTAGTAGGGGATAGTGATGGGGATGATGAGGAAAGGATTGTCAAACTTGCATGCCCCCGTGCCTACGCCACTAAGTTGCCCCCCTCCACCACGGTTGTTGACGGAATCTTTTGGTGTACGATGACTGTGTCAACTGGGCCCATACACCTGTTCATTATTGATACATGTGTATCACTCCTCAAAAGCACCGCGCTTTTACCCCCCTCACCTCCATCGATTCTCCACTTACCACGTTTACAAAAATGACAGTAATAATTATACTTGACTGATATGCGTGTATTACCTAATTAAATCACGTTTGATTATTTAGTGGTGTAACCCCATCGAATCTCCTCCGATTACCATAAGTTTGCAGTAATATTATTGATTTGTAAACATGAAGTGCCTGATTATCTGTTTGTATATTTTGTAGTTTAAAGGGGAAGTTCAGTTTTTGTAGAGAGGGCGCTGCACATCACAATTTTGTGTGAGATAATGAAAAACTGAGTGTCGAATTTGAGAGAACATGCAATTTTGATGGCAGAATAAACTTTATTTGGTCAAAATCGGTCCAGAAACGGCTGAAATATCAATAAATATACTTGATCTTATAATTATTTGGGGCCCAAATAATTAGATGAATTTTTCAAAAAGTTAAAAAAATGCATACACTTTTTCCAATTTTTTCAAAAGCGTTTTTTAAATAGTTGTTGATGATCTTTTTATTTAATCATGATTTCAATAAAACATCACATGCATAATTTTGTATGAAACATGGTTAAAACCAATGCCTTTTTAGAGAGCGCCCTCTTGTGTTTTAATGGCTCTTTTTTAATGATAATGGGCTTTTTACTTAGTCGCTTGTAATTTTGTCTACCTTTCGAGCATGGTGGAGTTATAACTATTAGTATATAATGTTATTGTCCAGGTTTGGTTACTAAAGTTCAACCTTACCCAACACTGTTCTATACCCCTTTAACCCCATCGCCATCGCATCTCCGTTTACCACGTCGTTTACAGAAACAAACAGGACTTTAGTGATACACATGTACAGTATATTGTCAAATCATTATTATTTTTTAGTTTACATGCTGGGGTAGTACAGTTTTGGTATATAAGCCTGCGCTTTAGTAACCAAAACCTGCACAATAACATTACAAACTAATAGGTATAACCCCACCATGCTCGAAAGGTATAGAAAATTACAAACAACTATAAGTAAAAAGCCTGTTATCATTCAAAAAGAGCCATTAAAACACAAGAGGGCGCTCTCTAAAAAAAGCATTGATTTCAGCCATTTTTCATACAAAATTATGCATTTAATATCTCAATGACGAATTATATATTTAACAAATGGTTGCATACGTATATTATATAGTAAGAGGAAAAGCAGCAAGGCACGTAATGAACCACTATTTCCTTGATTATAGAGTCATCTTCGAAACGTCGAAGATGTTTGAAACGTCAAGTCAAAATAGTAACTACTGTAGTTGATTGTGTGACAATATTTTGTTTTAAAGGGACTTGGTAACATTGTCCAAATCCTCAAAACTTACTTGGAACTCTAGTGGTTCTCTCTTACCTTGTCATATTCATATTAACAATAAAAGCACGGGACTGTCTACAGGATAATTTAAGCCGTGTACAAAGTAAGTGCAATGAGTTAGTGAATATCACTGTGCATTTTTGCTCATTTCTCGGCTAAAAAACATCCAATTAACATTAAAATTTTCTTACATTACTTTGTGGACATATCAAATCAGACCAATACACATTTTATCAATCACTCATCACTTTTTGCACTTGTCAACAAAGTTATTATATACCTTTAAGAATCGCGAGTTGTGAGTTAGGCTCGGCGCAGACAGAGCCGACTCGACCCGATCCGACTGGTTTTCACTCAGGCTAGAGTCAGTTTCGCTCAGTCGGAGCCGACTCAACATGTCGAATCGGCCTCGAATTACCTCCGACTGGCTCTTGACTGGCAAAACCGGATTCCTGAGGCAACGCATACTGAGTTAATCAGGCTGAAAACCAGTCGGATCGGGTCGAGTCGGCTCTGTCTGCGCCGGGCATTAGGTCGATTGACCCGATTCAAACAAAGTTATACTAGATCCCTTTAACCCTGCGCGTGCCGGGGGCACCGCAACTCTAACCTTTTGTTAGTATTTTCCTCAAAGAACTTGTAGCCAATGGAAATGTAAGAGTTAATTGGGTCCTTTGTAAAGTGTCCGGAGACATAAGTTAAAGAAACCTTCGAAGACGGTCAACCGGAAATTGATCCAAAGACGATGGATGACCAACACCAGACTTTTTAATTTCTCAATTTTCTTTATTATTTTTTTCTCACAAAAGTTACCCTGGAAAACCCCTTGAGATGTTTTCTGCTGGGAATTTTCGGAGGTTGATTTTTGTATTCTGTCTATCTACGGCATTGGGGAAAACATCTAAAGAGCATACATACGCATAACACATGAAGAAAGAAAAGTGACCAGAGTCTTCTCAACACAATTTGTAATACGCTTGAGGACTTGGGGAACGCTTTCTTTTGCATTTGTTTCTTCAAATTGAGCTCTGTTGACCGCTGGGTATTTTCGGACATTGATATAGGCCTATAGTGTTAAATTGTACGTCTACGGTATTGTTTCATCTTACCATTGTGCATGCGTGTAAGAAGTATTTTGACCGCAGAAAAACAGTCAATTTCTTGTAAAGAGAACCGCTTTCTGATGCAGATATATTTTACTTTTGTTCTGTAAAATTACTTCAGGCGGGGTTTTGCTCTTGTTTACGTTGTAAAGCCGATTTCCTTAACAAATACGTATTTTGTTCTTTTGAACTGACTTCTTTAAGAGTTTAGGAACCCCTTGGCCACATTTTTGGGGAAAGCATTGGTCATTTTGTTTCAAATATTTCCGAGAGAGTATCTTTATTACAATGCGTGTTTGTGAACTAGCGCAGATTTCAGTATTGGTGTTTTGGTTTAAGGTTGTCTAAAGGTGTTTATTTTTTATTTAGCCGTCAGCAGGTCAGATGGTCCATGGTTTTATAAAGGTTTGGTCATTTTGCGGTTATTTCTAAGTGCACCATGATATTTTAGACAGTGTTTATACAATGCGTGTTTGTGAAATATAGGTTATAGCAGATTTTAGTTGTTTGGTTATAAGGTTTTCTTTATGTTTTTTTGTAAGTATAATTTAGACGTCCAATGGTCCATGATTTCAGGATAACGTTGGTCATTTTGCGGTCAGATCTAAGTGTACCATAATATTTGCTACAATTTTGTAAAAACTTATCTTAATTTTTTGAAAGACCGATAAGCCATAATTGCAGGTAACTGCGCAAAGTAATTTTGCGGTCGATTGTCACGAGCCGCCATAATATTTTGTGTGAGCGTTAAACAACAAAATATATTAAAGTCCTTTGGGAAATTAAAGAAAATTTGATTTTGTTGATGTCATGCTTGATTATATGTGTAAGGTGGTTAATTTTCTTCTACCACGTTTCAATTATGTCATATTAATCACCTGACATTGATATAGTTCGTATTGTGTTAAAAGTTGTTTTTGACAAAGTTCTTGTTATACTCTCTTCTTAGTTTGACACAAGTGGACCAACTTACACAGCAATAATAGCCTATTTAGCTTGTATCCCATCCCTAGGTACTTTTTTTGAATAATTTGATTGCACGTTTAATTATATCTGTAAGGAGATTAATTCTCTTTTACCACGTTTCAAGTCCTATTAATCACCCGACATTGATATAGTTAGTAATAGGTTGTTTTGATAAAGTTCTTACTCGCTTCCTAGTTTGACACAAGTGGACCAACTCAATAATAGTATATTTAGCTTGTATCCCATCCCTCGGTTTGATTACATGTTTAATTATATCTATAAAATGAGTTCAATTCTCTTTTACCACGTTTCAAGTTCTATTAATCACCTTTGATATAGTAATAAATAATAAGGATGTTATTATTTATCCTGACAGGATTCTTCCTTTTCCCCCGAGTTTGACACAGTGGCATCACCTAGTACACATCAATAACTTACCCTATTGAGCTTATATATCTTATCCCCTTCGCTGTTGTATAGGTCACGTTCCTTCAAAATAAAGTATATTTCAAATTGACAGCGATTCCATTAACTTTTGGTCAATCGAAATTAGATAAAGGATACCCTTCGACTGACCTCTAGAATCATACATTATGTATCGCTAATACAAGCTGCACCCCATGCAGCATTTTATCCACTGTGTCGGCTTAAGAAGTAAGTTAACTGTCTTCTCATTCTGGTAACTCTGCCCATGAGCTGGACCGGTATTTAATTCCATATAACTTAAGTAAAACAATTATAGCAGTTTACTTAGTATTTGTGTTAAGTAAGTGACTTTGCCAAATTCGAGATTTAATCTATTCAACGACTGGAAGATTTTACCAAAATGTTGATGATGTCTAAAAACACCTTAGATTTTAGTTGTTTTACTGAAGTAAACGTCTAAAACCCGACTTTAATACGAAATATAAAGTCACGTTCTCAACCTAGCAAAATACTAAGTAAATATCTTACTTAATCTAAGTATTGAATTGATAATCAGCCCAGGGTCATAACACCATCACACCTCTCTTCTCACGGCTCTTCTTTTTATGTCTCCATATGGGCCATTCTTAACAGAGTCCAACATCATGATGCGTTTCCTTCCTCTTGATTTCTTCCGTCTAGTGCTAGTCTGGATAAAAAAAAAACACCTGTTGTGTCTGATGCTGTGTGCCACATATTTGCTCTTTCTGCAAATTAACGGTACACTTTAACAAATAATTATATTTCATATAAAAACAAGTCGTTGTAAACCTATTCATTGTACTTGAGAAAAGGAAGAAAATCATACTCAAACGAATGGTGGAATAAATTAATAAAAGAATACACCCACAATTTGATAAATAAGTAATTGTACAGTAATATTTTAAATAAATGCACCGAAACACATAAAGCAAACACAAACACCTCAACCGTCCCTCTTTACCATATTTACGTTTTTGTTTACAATAATGCACATACTTTAATGATGAATTACCTGTGATAAAAGTTCTTTTGGTGCAAGTTCATGGTCATTTAATTTATAGACTAGTTTTCCTTAATGTAACATTTTTATTCCGCAATAAACCTATAAACCTGTCTACACAAACATTAGTTCTCCCGCAACGTGACGAAAAGGGCGACGCGAGTACAACCAGGGCGGGCGAAATTGCTCCCTGGCGAGTTGTACACCTGTGGAGCTTGATCCCTTAACGCGTTATTCTCTAGAACATGTACAGGCATTCCATTTCAGACATTTCATCGAAACCATTATTTATCGCGAATCTCATTGCTAGTAGATCTTAAGAATTCTTGAGAAGAATTTGAATACATTTGAAACTTATATTGAATCTACCACAATTTGTATTTTGCCCGTCTTTTGTAATTCACATTTTCTTTATAAACTAAGATGCAACATCTGTTCAAATGTATGGTCGTTTATACACTTTTGCTGAATGGATGTAAAGCTAATCGATCGTAACAATGTAAAAAATGAAGAAAACAAACTTTAATCAATTAGTGCACCGGTCTAGCAATCCGGAGGTCTCGGGTTCGAATATCAGTGAAACCCTATTTTCTTTGCCCTCAGTTCATTAAAATACAACAAGCATATAGAAGTATATAATTCGTATGAGTTATCAGTCAAAGTTATTGGTTATGTGCACCCCCAATAAAATAACAAAGCAATAAAACGTACAGTCTCACAAACAGTTTGCGATACAATTACCCCCCCCCCCCCCCCCAACACCGCTTTGTATATGAGTAATCAGTCAAAATTAGGTTGTTATGTGCACCCCCAATAAAATAACAAAACAATAAAACGATTAAAGAAGAAAAATACAGTCTCACAAACAGTTTGCGATACAATTACCCCCCCCCCCCACCCCCACCACCCGCTTTGTATACTGTGATGAGTAGTGCGGTGATGTAGATGTTGATTCATCCAAAATAGTAAATTCAGTTGAATAGATTTAGGTTTGTTTTCAATAATGAGCAGTGCGTTTCTCCATGGTGTGACGAAGGCCCACGCTATAATACATCACTAATAAAACATATTAGTCATAATTAATTACGAAATAGCTTTGTCATATTAGAACGTTTTTTCTCTTCCTTTTTTAGTAAGTTTCTGAATAGTTGAGTCAATCACAATCATGAGATGTTTTCCGGGCGACTCGGATATACAAAATACAAATGGAGAAAAGGTTCTTGTTCTGCGTCGAGTGTAAATTATGACAAACAAATTTTTGGTTTTATTCGAAAACAAATTTTGTGTTTAAAATGGAAAAGTTAATCTTATTCTCAAGATCATTCATAATTCTCAATAAGATACAAACGGCATCCTTTTGATATCTTTGTTATAGTTGTGCAGGTTGACTAATCTTTTATGTTATCTGACATGGTCAAATACGAGTCATTGATTGGCTAACCTCAGTCATGTGATGTTAACACACTTTATTATATCACACGGAAAAGCCGCGATATATCGTAGAGGAGAATTTTCGTTTCTAGACCAGTCCTATGGCAAACAAAAAATCGATGATATCGATTGCAGATGTTCTACCATGCTACAAGAGAGATTGTATTATGACGTCACAATAAGAGAGAGATTCTATTATGACGTCACAATGACTTATCAACATATCACTTCGAAAAGCCACATTTTCTAATCGAGCTCAGATCGTGTAAAGATCTATTACTTTTGACATATAACATAACAGATGTCATTTTTTTGTCGGGAAAATCATGGAATGTTCCCCTCGGGATTTAAAATGCTATTTCATGAAGACAATAAGTCCCGAGTCGTAGTCGAGGGACTTATAATCTTCCCCTCAACTGCTCAATAGCCTTTCAAATCCATCGGAGAGGAACTTTCCGTGATATTCCCTCCACCACCAATTAAAATCTGTATAATATTATGATGTATACTCTTCCGTCTAATATAGACGAAATTAAAAATCATGAAAAAAACAACGACCTATATCAAATACAATAGATAAAGTACAATCATTATTACGATTATGATCATTATAAAGCCCCTCTGCAGACAGAGCCCGACTCGACTGGTTTTCATTCGGATCGGCTCAGTTTTCAGTGCCTTGCGACACACATTTTGCCAGTTGAAAGACAGTCGGATGCTAGTTGGGGCCAATTCAACACGATGAATCGGATCAGACCGACCAGGCCCCACCTCTATATAGCCTGATTGAAACCAGTCGGATCGGGTCGAGTCGGCTCTGTCTGCGCCGGGCTTAACATGACGTATAATCGTCATGAAGGAGTGTGGGTTGAGTCATTGTATGTTACAAAAAAAAAAAAAAAACAGTCCCCCCGTTTTCATTCAACTTTGTAGACGTATTTAATAATAATCTTATAAAAACAACCAATAATTGCAGATATCAAATAGTATGAAGTATATAATCAATAGTACGATGCTATTTATTATAACATGACATGTAATCTTCATTAAGTAGTGCGGGTTGAATCATAATTGTAGTTTGAGGTTAATTTTAATATAGTCCCCGTCTTCAGCCATACTTTGTGTATGCAGACGAAGTTATAATCTTGTAAACAAAAATGACCATATTTACATATCAAATATAATGTATAAAGTACATTCAATATTGATTATGATAATTAAAACATGTCGTATGATACGGTATATGTGTTCATTAAGATAGTGTCGGAGGTTGACTCATTTAAAAAAAAACTAATGTTATAGCCTGAATACAAAAGTGTTGTCTTCTCTCGTTCTAATTTGTGTCTGCCGCTGTATACTGTAGACGAACTAATAATCATGCACTGTACATGTACCAACAACGACTAAATTTGGATGTCAAAATATCGACCCATTATTAGATGGATTTTGCAGTGAACTTAGCCCCAAGCACTTTACGGGTCGGGTTTTGGGGGTAATAACGAAGATAATTATTGTATTTTCTTTATCAACACCACCTAGAGCACTGGTCGCGGGGGGATTTGAGTCATAATTTCGATCGAAAAAATAAGAGAGACAAGACCCACAAGAAATATAATATTATGTAGAGCAGCTTGTACGTAGATTATTAACCACAAATTTTTATTTTTTATTTTTCTTTGGACGGAGAATACACGCGTTCTTACATTAACATCTCGCAACCTCATTTGTAAGAGAGAAAAAAGAAGAAAAAAAGAAAG